>KZ651246.1:172425-184687 GCA_001010745.2 Gerris buenoi
AAAAAAATAAATAAATAATACTAAAAAATAATCAAACATTGATTATTAAATTATTAGATATAGCATGTGTGTAAATGTATAATCCAAGTATGAATTTATGTATATGTGTCTATGTATGTATAGACATAAGCGTATTAAGTTTATGATGAACAATATCATAAAAACCTTATGAAGTAAATAATATATAAATAAATTAATATGTAATTAACTATGAATGGATACTTATATAGCGATTTCTTACCTATTTAACATTTTATTTAACTTTATTTACTTGTGTCTATATTTATACAAGTTAATAGAAGTTAAATATTGTTAAATATATCTTATTATACCTGTGATTGTAACGATTTTTAATATTAATGTATAGCAACTCTTTTGTATATAGCCCATAGGCTGTAAAAACAAATATATTTTCTTATTCTTAAGTCTATTAGTATAGTGTTTAAAAATAGTATGATTATACTTTGTTTGCCTTTTAAACCTTGTTTTCCTTTTGATTAAGTGCACTGAGGTTTAATTACTCATGTTATTGTTACTAGAAAGAAAAAAAAGGGAAAGAAACTAATTAGCTTATTGTCTGGGTTGAAGAGTTTGCACTTGTGCAAGCAAGTTAATTAAAGTAATAAACAGGAGTGTACGAGTAGAGGAAGACACCGAGAACAAACGTTCCATTGTGCAGAGGAGGTCTTGTGCGATTGTTAACAGTAAATAATAGGTGTGTAGGGGACAGGATCCTACATGGTCATAGTCGTCGACTCCATCGTAATCTCCCGTCCGAGAAACAAAGACTCGCTAGTGGAGGGTTGCCGCGGCTCTAGACTTGTCTCATGGCCATGACTCCGTCGCAGAGATCCCTTTTAAAACTCCCTAAAGAAAGGAACGCCTTGGAAATCGGCGAAAAAGCGATAAATTGGATTCTTCCACTCGACAGTCAACAGCTCTAGGTTTTTTTTTGTCTCCCTTTCCGAGCTCCACACATTCTTTGTACGACTTATTGATAAGTCCAAAAAAAGGAAGACTTTTAGAGGTTAGAAAGAAATAGTGAAAGACGCCATGAACAGGAGTATGTTTAGTGCGTAGCGGGGTATTATAATTTAAAGAAATTTGCATGTTATGTCCAGTCAGAAAATGCAAATTCTAGCGTAATGTATTCCAAATGAGGCTAGCTTACTTTGGAAATTCCCTTCGATTGGCTAATCTATTATTAACTCTATTATTAGCTTTATTATGATATTATGAACTCTACTCTAGATAATAATTGTAAAATTCGACGGTGCGAGTCAGTGTTGCATGTGGCCACAACAACGGCATGTCGAGAATGCATGCAACTTAGTTTTGCCTTAACAACGATCATGACGTATTTTTCTCTCCTTTATGTCAGCAGTAAGCACAACTTCGTCTCAGAAAGTTTTTTCAGATGAAGTATATTTGTTTCTGGAAAGGTTTCTTGTTTAAAATCAATTAAAATATTGAATCAATTTAAAAAGTTAACACCAATAATACCTCTTGTTAACTTGGCAACCACGAATTTCTGATCTGGATGACACATGTATACCAGATGACTCAGAGTACATATTTCTGAAATTTCAATAGATTTTCTGTAACTCGCGAAACCAATTTTACTTGCTTCAGCTGTACAACGTGTTGTTTTGGCCCATTGCACACGCTTGTTTCTCACATATCGACTTATTTTGAAGAAGCGTGCCTCCTGCGAGCCGCTGCGTTCGTTATACAGTTGATATGAATGATGTCAACATTTATAGCTGACCTGAACTTAGTACCGCCCAACAAGTCAATTAAACAGGCAGATAAACAATATTAAATTCTCACATTTAGTGAAAGCACGCCCGCGCCATCTATCGGAACATTATCGCCATCTATTTCACTAACTCAGAAAACTTCCCGGGCATGCGTTCAACCATTCCCCAAAGTTTCATTGCAATCAGACGAACGGTTTAGGAAGGCATAAGAGACATAAAGGCAGACAAACAGATTTAAATAAGATAACAATTTTCTTTTTTCGTGTTGGAAATAGGTTAAATTTAATTATTCTTAAAAGAATAAATAAAATGGAGGAAATGGTGTGTTTAACCTTCTAGTAATTTATCGGTAATATGAAAATTTAAAATCTTAATATAAAACTATTGATAAATTAGTTAAACAAGAAAAAAAAATAAAAATAATGGAATATAGGTATTACAAGTAGCAAATATATTCATGTCGCTTAGTTCCTATGTTAAAGAATATTACTTTGCCTCGCTTTGGTAAATTAGCCGTAGGAATATCTCGTACATTTCAGAAAAGATTCTTAAAGATTGTTTCAGCTACGGTTTCAAGCTTATCAAATAGTCTCAATTTTCCCGCTGTAATCTCGACTGAGAGAAAGCGGGGTTTAGACTTGTACTGTTCCCTGATTCATTATGATTTAAATTCTTTAATACGGAGTTCGCTGCCTCTGTAAGGGAAGATTTTCGACGTGATGTCGTATAAGGTAAGCCGAAGTAAAAACACCTTGCCCCCGGTGTGTCGGCTCCGTCTAACTTTATACCGTAGAAAAGTTTCTACCGGTGTCGCACGTTTCCCAGTGTGACGGCGGTTCCCCGGGCGCTCCTCTGTGTCTCCTACGTGCCCTATAGACTCCTTCCTCTGTACGTGGCCCGTCCTTGATTAGGGGTTCTAACTAAAAACACGATTATCGACTGTACTTGTCCCCACGGGACGCCCGACCCGACCGAATGCGATACACGTGAGAATATAGCCAAGTGAGTAATTGACTGTTTTAGTTTCCTCCGTTTCTTCCGATTCTTTTCCTCCGGTAAGGACATCGCCTTAATATCGTATCTCAAGTTCTTTAGAACCGGACTCGAATAAGTGGTTACCTCAGTCGCTTCTTGGACTGAGAAACGGTGTATCGTGCATCCAAAACGTAAACTAAAAAACGCGAATGTGATTCCAATGTAGAACCACGTGCACTCCGTAACTACGTATTTTGTTTTGACCGACGTTTCTCTTTCAACTACCTACTGCTACAGCTTTTTTTTCTTTTCTTTTTCAAGTTGTAGAAAGTATGAAAAGTTTTAGATGAAAGTGGGATCGGTCGGAGGTATTAGTTTGAAATGCTTGTTCGAGTGGATATTGTTAGTGCAGACACATGTTATGGGCGAGTGATAAATGCCAGGGATGCTGCTAGTTTGTGTAAGACTCGGGCGGTCGTGTTAAAACGAGCGTGGATTAGGCAAGGGAGAAGACGAGGCAAAGCCTCGCTACTCGACTCTTCTGTCTCCGCTCTATTTTATACTGCCGCACTCCTTTAAATTAATCGACTCGGGCTAAGACCGTATTCCAACTAGATTTATGTTTTAGTCTCGATTAGCCTATCTATACAGGGCACATCGTGCGGTCTCGGTAGATATTTTCCCTTCGCCGAGCGTAGCCCCTCCGATCGTAATTCCTAATTAGCGGCCGGAATGTGTAACAGGGTCCCGGAGCCGAGATAATATGCCCGGCAAGTGCTGTAAATAATAATTAGGACGGCAGGCTTGCCACAGTAGTCGTATTTTTACGGTCCATCGAGGTATCGCAGTTTTCGTTTTCATCTCTAATGCTTGTTTTACGAACGTGGAGACGGTTTTTTTTTAATTATATAAAGGCGTGTATGGGTTATTATGAGGTTAGTGAGTGCGTTATTAAAAGGTTGTAGCCGGTATAAGTTAAAGAGGCATGGAAGGGATATTGTGACCGCGGTAAGTAAGGTTTAGGGGGGTTATTGTAAGTTGTGCCGGGAGTGGTGCCGACTGAGCTAGTTAGGAAAGCGCTCGTAGCGACCCCAGCTACTCCTCGTCCTCATCTAACATTTCAGTTTACACCGCTTGCTCCTCGCACAACTTGGCTTTTGTCATATTTACCCGGTCTCATCCTCGGGATCTCTCCAATGGCACGACGCTCGATATCCGCACCCGTATAAAGTTTCTAAATGGGATCCTTTCTCAGGCACGCGGAATTCGATAATTCGAGTTTCTCCTTCGTTCCCTTGAAGGGATAGAGTTTTGAGGAGACGTATATTAATTGGCCCCTACGGGTTAAGCGACGACTTCCTCTAGAAATATACATATTTAGGTGTTTTTGAATGGTAGCTTATAACTTGTTGAAAAGTAGTTGACTTTTGGTCGGCTTATTGGCGTCGTATTGTTTAAAGTATATTTGAGAGGGTTGTTTGTTCAATGCTTGTGAGCATTGTTCCATCATTGTCGACAAGCAGTCTTAGCTATATAATTGATCTATTTGCATGTATAAACCTTTTAAGCCCCGGGTATAAAATATGCAGCGTGTTTTAATTGGGGAAAGAGTTACAAAATTATTTAGCGTTAAATTTTTGAAAGTTCAACAATCGATATTTTCAAAATGGTGGCAGATATAATTCATTAGTTGTATTTTGTGCCGAATTAATTATTTCGGGATGCGTATTATTCTCCTCATATTCGTCATAATCATTTAAATCACTCATTGATTTTCACAAAAAAACTCGATATAATCATCGTTACTTTTATTAAAGAAACAGCAAATTAATTTTGTTAACTGTAAACAAACTCGCTAATCGTGCGTTAAGGTGAAGAATTATTCAGAATTATGAGACGCGCATGCGCAACGAATACAAGTACGTAAAGAATCACTTTTTACGCATCTAAACAGAGATACAATGTTTATATTTCGTTACAATCGTAGATAAAGAGAATTGTTGTGTCGCGGCGCGTGTTGGTGGTAAGCATTATCCAAATATCCTTGTTGTTACCGAATAGAAAAGGAATCCTTGTTTATAAAGTTTCCTATAGTAATAGGAACTTGATTCGGAATAACCGGCCTTATCACATGGTATTATATTATAAGGTTCGGCATGGGACCGGTATTATAAGCTCTGTAGAGATAGTCCCTTGGCCGTACGGAATACAGGTATTAGGATGAAAAAGGCAAGATAGAAAAAGTCAAAAGAAAGCGGAGCAAGGGTTCTAGTCTAAAGGTTTGAAGATAAGGAGAGGTATCTCATAGCTCCGGTTTTCTTTTCGGCCCGAGCAATAACGTTGACGTTTTTCCCTATTGAAAAAGGGAGACATGTCTGTAGCTACGACCTTTCAACTCAAAGACCCAAGTCTCTTTCTCTCTAGGTCGGAAGCCAGCACCTTTTACATCCCTAGGACTTGAAACAACCTCAAACAAACCCTTCTCAATTTCCATCCCTTTCCAACTAAATCAAACAATTATTTATTACCCTTCCCCCTTCACTTTGTTGTTTACCGATAACAGTTATCAGCTGTTTATAACCGCAACCTGACTAAAAGCCCCCATACACGATCAGGCATTTTGCGCAAACCTGATGTCGGGCAAATTTAGGCCATACACGTCAAACATCATGCTTGGCAAACATCAAACAGCCCCATACACGGTCAAAATGTTTGCGCAAATATTTTGACCGTTTATGGAGGCCTTAAGCCAACTAATATCATATGCAAATCTACCCGATTGTTTTATGATTATTTAATAATTTTAAAACGGTCATTTATCTATTGTGTTTAATTATGTATGAGAAATAATGTCGCTAAGAGTTCACGTGCATTATCTATTTAGACAGATAAAAAAACGTTCCTTTGCCGTAGTTCAGTATTTAGTACACTTGCAACTTTTTCAGTAGTCGTTATAATTTGAATTTCAAGTAGCTATCTGGAAAAGTGCCAATTACTGAATTTTCTTTTGTTCCCTTTTGAGTTTCTGATTTGCTTGATTCGTCCCACTATAAGGAAAAAATTAGTTCGAGACAACGCTGAAAAACTTTCTCGTATACGAGTTTATGTTTTCCGTTGAATAGTTTTCGTGTTTTTACTGATACATTTAATTATTATTGAACATTTTATCAAAATGTATCATAAAAATAACATCCTCGGCGGGGAATCGAACCCAGCCTCTATCTCTATACGTTTATAGTTATTTTAAGAAAAATTAATACATATAATAACCTTTACATGAGGATGGTTAGGTCCCAAGTTATAAGGATGGTAAGGACCTTAGTTAATTTAATTTTAGTTTAGTTTAGGTAGAACTATGCAACTAACCCTAAGAACTATGTTCTTAGGGTTAGTTCTTCTCCTTTTAGCGAATTTGTGATGATTAAGATTTAGCTATTGCAATGGCTTTAAAATTTTTGAAATTTTTCTCTATGGAAATCCGTTTTAGACCGTTCTGAACAGATTCCTAAAATTTAACACTTTTTTTATGTATGTATGTATATATGTATGTCTGTATGTGTTACTCCAGACGATAATCTCCTCTTAAGATGCACTTAAAAATTTCAAACAAATTTCAAAATGTCAATAATATCAATAGAAAGGATGAGTCCGTTGGCCAGATTTTTTTGGAGTTCATTAGGGTTCAAATTTTGACAATTTAGGGTCAAAAATAGCATAAAAACGTGTTTTTTTTCCATTTTACCCCCCTCTTATATGAAAATATGATAAAACAATTATTGTACTCTTAAAGAGCTTTCCAACGACATGCATCTTGAAGGGTAAATACTATTTTTACTTTTGTACCCCGTATCCCTGTGTACTTACCAATTTTTTTTTTCACCCATCCAAATTCTAAACCAAAAATTTCCTGTATTATCATAAGCCAATACGCAGATTTCTTTGTAAATTCGCTCATTAGGTCATGGTGCATGACTGGATTTTTTTTAAATACAATTTTTTAATCTACAACCTACCGCCAGTTACCAGCTAAGTTGAGTATTAAATTAATTAATGCTCATATAATTCACTTTTCCTCTATTAAATGTAGTCTTGACGAAAGATGACCAACTTGATAGATAATAGTTATTTTTGCTAATAGTGCGGAAAGTGGCACTTTGCTGCACTCGAGAGAAATATTTACGCCTGAGCCGAAGGCGAGGGCGGAAAGGTTTCTTGAGTGCAGCAAAGACACTTTAAGGTCGAGTTGCACATTACATTTTTCCTACAATTAGTTTTTAATCTGTAAATAAATCGAAAATAATAGAGTGTTTGTCAACATGTATAAAAGTTTTTACAATATCAAGTAAACCAAGCTGTTCTGTTTATAGACAGTGTTGCCTTCTTTTGCCGAATTATTTTTTGCAAACTTATTTCTCATCCACACATGGGTTTTTGCATAACCCTTACTCATCACATTTCATTCTTTATTTTAGATTTTTTATCTTTACTTTTTATACTTCGACATTTTTATATTTGATATATATTGTTTAAATCGCGAAGTTAGTCAAAAAATAACCATTAGTTGTCATTGTTATTATAATTATAATTTAGATTATTGAATCTTCTGTTTAGATTTAAGTTCTTTATGTTCATAAGTTGGAACACTGGAGTGCGGTAAAGTAGTAAGTGCAGGAATCTGCTGTTTTGCGTATTTCTGCTGTATTTTGAGTGCGATAACAACCACTTTATCGGTCAACTGTAGGAAATGATGTATTATTGTTACAACTAATTATATAAGTATATGACCACAATATAATGTTGTAAGTTAATTTCTAAAATGTATTTATGCACAAAACGTAGGGAAATGGTGTGCGGCGGTATAAAATATGGAACGAATTTCAAGTGGTATTTATTTGTTTACTGGCATGCAATAATCTCATATGTTTTCTGTTGAATTAATTAATGGAATCCAGCACACTAGACTGTTACCTTCTACAACTTCAACCTTTTACCTTATACGAGTTGGGTTATTTTTTTTGTTTACTTTCATCTATCATTAAAGGGCGCAGCAAGGTGGAATTAAGGGCTCTCACAACAAGCTATAGTACTCAAATATTAAAATAACTAATTGACCAAAACGGCCTATTTACTATTTACTACTTAGTTCTTCAACGTTTTTAAAAGAACCCTATGCACTAAAGAAAGGTATGCACTAAAATACAAGATTTTATTTTATTTTTTTAATTTTTAGAGCATATCATTAATTAATGGGCTAGTCACACTCACTTCTTTGTGAAATTTAATTTTTGTTTTTAATCAAATTATAATTATTAACTATGGGAGACACAGAGAAAAATAGACTCCAGCGCCGAGACTTGAACCACGGGCCTCTATATGAATGAAATTTCTAATTGATTGTACAAGGTCTAATGGGATACTTAATAATTATAAGTGACAATTTTTGGTCTAATTCTATTGTCGTAAATATTGACTGCTAGACTTGTGGAAAATTGAAAGCTTAATTCGGGACTAGGTATCGGTCCTGACAGAGGAAATTATTCTTCAGTGTAGCTCAGTTGGTAGAGCGCTATTCTGAAAATATTGAAGTCCGTGGTTCAAGTCCCGGCGCTGGAGTCTATTTTTCTCTGTGTCTCCCATTGTTAATAATAATTATAATTTGATTTAAATTAAAATGTAAACTTAACGTAGTATGAATATTACCTAAAACTTAAAAATGAAAATGTAATTGTTGATAAATAAATTAAAAAATGGTAACATTATAGATATAGATTTAATTAAAAAAAAAATATATATTGCTAATTGCTAATTATATCCTAGGAAACAGCACCCTTTTTTATATCTGATATACTTATCTGATGATAACCCAGAAAAAATATTATGGATTAGTTTATCTACATTTATAGAAATTATAATTTCACTTTCAACTTGTTTGTTTGTTTTAATGATGAATCGCCATGACAATCGCTGTGAAGGTAACATAACGTGTGAAGATGACATTATAGATTTAGACATAAATCAAAAGTTAATAAATGAAATTTTGTATTTAGCGCCAACCTTAGTTACTTGTGCTTTATCTGGGGCAACACTGGAGGGAGTAGTGAAACTTCATGATTCCATTATTTTCTATTACTCCATGTTCAACCTACCAGAATGCAATGAGTAACGTTCCTCCCTGTAAACTAGGGATAAAAGTTCACTTTTTCTCCTTTGTTGAGATAAAATATACTTGTATAATAGTGCTTATAAATATTTTTATCTACGATTGATACGAAATATAAACATTTTATCTCTTTTTAGAAACGTGTAGTAATTGCGAAATCGGCCGATTTTGACGAAATTTGGCTTAAATGTTTAGAAAAATCATACCTCGAGGCGATATCGAGAAATGAATTTTAGCACCAAATTTGGGGGCGCACCCCCAAAAACTCAGAAAAAAATTATTTCTGGAAAACGGTTCCGACGATTTTGATTAAATATTATAAATTGTAGTCCATTTAAATACGAATATATCGCCCATCACCTTTGGTCATCTTCAAGCCTCATAAAATTCTGCTTAAAATCAATCAAAACAATTCCGTTTCAAGATAAAAAATAAGAATACAAATAAATCCAAAACTCCCAACATTCCAGCCATGAAACATTACCTACTTGGTAACTTGTCAAACAGTTAGTAATGAATTATAATAAAAGTTAAAAATTAAACAAGGATAACAGAAAAAAATCACAGGGAAGTACTTGCCCCAAGTACTTTTTAGGGTTTTGTAGATGAGTAAGCATACCCATTATGTAATTATGATTTCTGGTCTTCGATCTCAAGAGTCCGGGTTCGATTCCCCGGGGGGTCACAATGTTTTTTATCAGTAATAAACCAATAAGGAATGCAAACTTTAAAAAAGCAAATATATATTTGTGTCCTACTCTTCAGCAGCTTTCATTTGATACCCAACTCAAAATTTTTGAAAAATANGAGCCTCCAAGAAAATATACAAACTTAAAAAAAATACTACTTACTATACGAAATACTTGTAGGGAAATTCATGCATTCGTGATTTTACTTAATACTTACTGCACACAAAACGCTAGAAAGTAACATTTTTAACTTTTACATGGACTTCACGTAACACCCCCCCGGTCACCACTTTTTTTCTGCCTGGGTTTTAGCCACCCCCTAGAAAAAAATCCTGGGTGCGCCACTGCTCATGGCTATCAAAACTAAGAAGCTAATGGAAAGGTACTACACAAGAAATATTAATTCAACACATTAACACACCGTAAACATCAAAACAACGACTAAAAATCCTCACGCGTCAATACATAAATATACGGAGAACATATAGTTGTTGTTTTGATGTTTACGGTGAGTTTATGTGTTGAATTAATATTTATTGTGTATTACCTTTCCGGAAGCTTCTTAGTTTTTCCATAATGATAGTCATGAGTGTTTGTTTCATGGGTTTCTTGTATTTCATTTGTTTTTAGGCCCCTGAAGAAGGTTCTAAGTTAAGCAGAAACATTGGGATTTTTGTAACATAGTGACAATTTTTGTGGTTTCGATAGATTTTAAGCAGAATTTTATGAGGCTTGAAGATGACCAAAGGTGATGGTCGAAATATAGCCAAGATGTATTGAAACCATTTAATACTTTATTATCCCTGTTGACCTTTTTAAAAACTACATTTACTCATAATTTAAAAAAGGTATCACTATAGACAGAATACGAATATAACGATATAACCTGTTTTCCCGGGAAAAATCTAGTTCCTGATAGCTTAAACCGCGGACGAAGAGAACCCGGGTTCGATTCCCCGCCCAGGAGAAGTTATTTTTATGATAAATTTTGGTGAAATGTTCAATAATAATTTAATGTGCATACGAAAACTAATAAACGGAAAACACTGGGCTAAGTAATTATGAACTCGTATATGAAAAAGTTCGTCTGAGTTGTCTCAGACCGATTTGTTTTTACATTTGACTAATCGATTTTTCTCATGAGTTATTAATAAAATTAGTAAGAAGATAATTTAAAAAGAAAAAAATCTATATTAAACAATGTTTTTTTTTTTTCTTTTTTTAACTATTTGATAGTAATATTACGCGTCTAGTGCAGAAAGTCGCATATTGGATGCGAGTGAGGAGTTTGCACCCGAGCGAAAGCGAGGATAGTAAAACCACACGAACAAAGCAAAATGCAGTTTTCCCACGAGTTGCGTACCGTACTTTATCTTCGATTGTTGGATTTTAATAATAAATACAGACATTTTTTTTTAATTAACTTCCTGTATGTAAGTTCGTATTTCTCTTTTGATAAAGATGACATTAATTTATTAGATGTTTTTTGTGCCGAATTATTTATTTTGTGAGGCGTATTATTCTCTTCATATTTTTTTCTCGTCATAATCACTTAAATCACTCATTGATTTTCACAAAAAAAAATCAATATAATCAGTTACTTTTATTAAACAAACGCAAAGTTTTTTTAAATGTAAACAAATCGCTAATCGTGCGTTAAGGTGAGGAATGCTTCAGAATTATGAGACAAGTACGTAAAGAATAACTTTTTACGCACCTAAACAGAGATACAATGTTTATATTTCATAGCAATCGTAAATAAAAGTATTTATCTAACTCACACTAGTAATCGACACATTGTATTGCAGTTGTATTTGCATTGCTCTTATTGCTCTTACACTGTGAATAACTGTAAAAGTAGCTATTACACAGACGGTGATACGAGCTTTTTTAACTCTTCTACTACAACTATGCATAAATACCTTACTCTTAGTGTTTTACTATTGCTTTTTTTATTATAACTTACTTAAGGGATTTACGGTAAATTGGCAAATACAGTCATATAGGATTCCCATGAATTAGATAAATCAAAATGATATTTCCAATTTGATTACCGATGAAATCTCATGAATGGTTTTCCCAATAAAATTCTAGTGGCTAAGATAACGGCATAATGGGGCAAACATTCGGAATGGGGACTGTCACAATAACAATATACCCATGGGTAAGGGTACTACGTTTAGATTACCACAATACGTATACAAAAAAATATATATAAAATAAAAAATGTGGTCAATATGGCATAAGTGCTATTTATGCATATACATTGGTTATTTTAGGTGTTTTCTTTAACAGCGGTTTCAAATGGCTTTATAGCAGTTTCCAATATGTTTGCTTCATCCTCTGTATATGGTAGCTTCTTCAAATCTCATTTTTAAAAAATATTATTTTTATTACTTTACTATGTCACGGTTTATGTTCTGCCCTACTTAGTCGGCGGCTAGGTATCGGTGAATGGTTTTTAAGATATTCGAATGTTTATGTAATATAAACAAAAGCAAACTAATATCAGGTTTTGGTCACGAAAACAGTCATTATGTTACAATCTCGACGTTTAGGTTTTTTTACTTAAATTCTTCTTCAGGCGCCGAAAAACAAACGAAATGCAAAAAAAAAAAAACATGAAACGAACACTCATGACCAGTGGCGCTCCCACGGGGGGGGGGGGCTGAAGGGGC
>KZ651246.1:189168-212506 GCA_001010745.2 Gerris buenoi
TTTTTAGGGTTTCGAGGTCGTCCTAGAAACCCTTATGCTTTTGGTAGTTCGTCCGTCCGTCCGTCGCAACTTGGATTATATCTCCCAACCTACTGACGCTATTGACTTGAAATTTGGTATATAAGTTAAACTTTTTTGCCCAAAAACAGAAAACCTATTGCGAACTATATA
The DNA here is from genome assembly GCA_001010745.2 of Gerris buenoi. Classification (NCBI taxonomy): domain Eukaryota; kingdom Metazoa; phylum Arthropoda; class Insecta; order Hemiptera; family Gerridae; genus Gerris; species Gerris buenoi. The sequence goes on from KZ651246.1 coordinate 189,340, forward strand.
TAGTTTTTTTCAACTTAGAAAAAAATTAAATCTTGTTTATTCCCTTATTTTTCCTTGCAGGGGCCGACGCCATTTTTCAAGACCATTTTCTCACTGTCACAATGCATTATTCTTATCGAAGAGAAGGGAAGAACAGCAAGTCTTTTTTTTCTTTTTTTTTACAGCATAGAAAATGGTATATAAAAAAAATGAAACCATATTTCTATTCCAGCCAAGAAAAAAAAAATTTTTTTTTGAGGTAAGAAAAAAAAAATGAAGTGAATAAGACTGGACTTTTTTCTAAAAAATAGAAGGAAATGGCGTGTGTTTTTTGAGCTTTAGGACTTTCTCTACTTATTACAACGTTGCTAAGTTAGTTTGAAGAACAGGGTTGGTAGAAAAAAAACCAAGTGGTGAAAATGTAATCAGTTTTCATACTTTAGTCTGAAAGAACCAACAAAGCTGGATAAAACTTTCCACGTTTTCTAGAGAAACAGATTTTAAAGGGGGGAAAAATCCTATTACCTTACACACTCACACCCCGATATATTTTTATTATTTATTTATTATCAAATGATTTTAGAGTATTTTTTTATATTTAATATTTAAAATGAAATTTATCACTGTCGTTACCCTTTGATTTTTTTATAATAAAGAAATTCATTTTAGTGATATAAGATATAATACTACATTTTGAACTTATAACATTTTTACGATTTAATTTGTTTATTTTATTAGTTATGATTTACTTATTTTCAAGAGAGCCAGCGTGGACGTGTGGATTTAAATTACTTGTCACGTCTGCTCGGCCATCACTGAATCGAGAGCGGTACGAGGTCGAGGGTTCGATTCCTCGCCGTGACGCTCCGATTTATATGGCTCACTATTGACCACGTCATACTCGCTTCGGTGGTACAATGTACGGAGGTATGATGCGGGAAGCGGCTAAAACTCTCTACCATGGGTATAGTAAAAATGGCCTAAGGGATGGCCTAATTTCTAGGTTCGAACAAGTGGTACGTCCTACCCGTCTAGTTCTAGTACTAGGACCTTACTACTAATATTACTACTTCTACTACTAATTATTTAATACAACCCACATAGATCTTCCGACTAGTACATTTTTTAAGACAGTTTTGTTCTCTTTGTAGAACTTTTGTTAACTATTTAAAGGGGTTTAAACTTAAACCCCTAGTTTTTGAGGCTTCCCTATAATTCTTCTGTGATAGTGTTATTACAATTTTTTTTTTCGATCTTCTTTTACAATTTCATCAGTTGAATAGATCATCCTTATTAGGGTTTCGAGATCGTCCTAGAAACCCTTATGCTTTTGGTAGTTCGTCCGTCCGTCCGTCGCAACTTGGAGTATATCTCCCAAACTACTGACCCCATAGAATTGAAATTTGGTATATAAGTTAAACTTTTTTGCCCAAAAACAGAAAACCTATTGCGAACTTTAACACTCCAAATTTCTGCGATCTGCGATCAATTGCGATCACCGCGCAATATTTTACATTTTTTGTAATTTTCAAGTTGGGTATCATTTCAAAGGTATTGAAATGTAGATTACAAATATGTATCGCATTTTCAAAATGGCGGCCATTTTACCCCCCAAAAAATTCAAACAAACCCAAAATTTACCCCCCCTGCACTACCCCATTAGAATAGGTCCTAAAATAAGGCAAAAATACATAAATATAAATCTCTGTAGTCCAATAAAATTTCCAGGAGTTGATTTAAAAAAAGTAAAATTTTAGAATTTTTAGGGGGGCGTAACTAGGGGGCCCCAAAATTTTTGTGATTTGAAAAATCGAAGTTGGGTATCATTTGAAAGGTTTTGAAATTTGGTTCACAAAAATATATTTTGTCCCCAAATTGGCGGCTATTTTACCCCTAAAAGAATTCAATAAGCGCATACCGAAGATAGTAAAGAATAATAATAATATATGCACATCTTGATTTTTAAAAGTTAACAAAAGATGTTTTTGTTTAAAAAAAATATATAAATATAATTAATTCTTATGACCGAAGAAACCCTTTTAGTAACTTGCTGGCAAGTACTTGACGGGATTTTTTTGGATAACTTATGGTTTGACAATATATCGATTGAACTAGTAGCAGCGTTTGTTTTATTTCTTAACTACCTTTTTCTACCATTTTACTTTCATTATAAAGTTGATAAGCTAATCCCTTATCAAACTTTCTTTTTTATAACCATAGAAATAACGAGGGTATTATAAAAATGATTTTTTATTAAGAAAATACAAACATTTTTTTTTTTTGTATTGTAAAGTTTTTTAAAGCTGTGTACAGTAGGATCAAGTAGGCGGCCTCATTGTTCTTTTTTAAGTCCCATGGATTTTTTGAAGGTATTATAAATATTACAGACTTTGTATTAACTTACCGATATAATTGTTTTTACGGCTTTTGTTTTACCCGTTTATTTTATTGTTTTAGCCCTTTTATTTTTGTCAGTTGCCTTAGTTGACAGAAAGCTATAGTGTAATCGTCGTGAATGCTTCACTGCTTTCCACAAGTTTCACTTCAAGGAATCTTTCATTAAATAGAAATCCCGACGGTGTTTCTGCTAATTTGCTTTTAAAAAGTTTTAGATTTGCAGAGGAAAAATAATCGTTACGAGTTTAATGGACTGTTAATTCTACGAAAACATTATCAACTGCATTCGACTGTTTTTTTTTTTATATTATAAGTAAGTTGGATTTTGAAAGAGCTGACTTAAGGTGGTGTTTGGAAAGACATCGGAGGACTTGGCCCGGAGTTGATTTCCGACGAGGTAGAACCGCTTATTCCTTATTAAACTTTGAAAAGTCGGTTTTGAATTTTCGCATAACCTGTTCTTGAGTTATTTGACAGTGGTGGTGGAGGAGTAGAAGCCCCTAATCCGCAGCTTCGACTCGACGGGTTCTCCCTTAATCTGGAAAATTGTTGTCGAAACTTGGTCCCACCCTTCCTAAACCTTACCTCCTTGCTCTGACAAATTCGTTAGCGAGTTAGAGAGTTTTGACTTGGGCGCGACAAGAATTAAAATATCTATTGTTTTTAAGAATTTACCGAGATATGAGCCGATGCTTTCGTATTAGTTTAAGTGACTTTATAGTGTATAGGATTGTCGGTTAATAAATTCCGTTGCTAATATGTGAAGAAACAGTGCATACGATAGAGATATTGTCTTAAAAATTGATGCAGGCATGAGGCATGAATGGATTTTAATTGATTTATTTATTTTATAATTGTTTTTTGGATAAGGAAATATAATAAGAAAAAGTTTATCTCCAGAATAGAGAAAAACCAACTTTATCTCCAGTAGAGACGAAAAGTAGATTTTCAGGGGTAGTTTATGGGCTATAATGTTGGTACATTGTAACCTATAAACATAGGTTTGGTAACATCAATGGTTGCCTCGGCTTTGCCTTCGTTGCTCAGGTTACGTACTTAGAGCAGTAAGAGCGGTATTATAGGCCGAAGTTTGAAAGTACGAGTGCGTTTAACGCCTGAGGGATGTCATGCCGTTTACTGCTCGTTGTGCGTACACTAGTTTATCCCCCCCCCCCCTAAATAAATAAAATTATAAAATTGTATAACAAAATACAATTTTTATATTATAGAATGGCAAATCCTGTCATTACTTACAAAAATTAACATGAATTCACTTGTTATATATGTTGAAAACATCGTTTGAACAGTTCGCAAAGTATACTCCTGATGATGTTGAGTTGCATTTTCCTGTTAAAGTACTGAAGGTTTGTTGGCCAAGGTTGTGTGTTCCGATACCAACTTAATATTACTACTAGCGCTTCCTTCACGCCGCGGCCGCTTCTCGAACTAGCGGCCTGTAAAAATAAAGCATGCATTTTTACAACCCTAGGGCTATAAAATAGAACTCTACTGTCCTTTCAGGATAGGAATAATTACATGTGGTGGGCGTTAAATAACTATTCGATATGGTTTAAAGTAGCGTAGTGCTATAAACAATGTAAACAAGTAAACTCAGGGACCACTAATACATTCACTTTGACAGAGTGGATTTTTCTTTTTCTTGTCTCTCTCACTGTTTAATTGTAATATTAAAATGTTGGAGGCGAATTTGTTGGCCAGAATTACCATTAGTTTGAACATTTTTTTAAATAATTTATATGTTATCGATATATAATTTCTTAATTGTTTCATATGTGAAATAACATTTTATTTCTATTATGAAATATTTCTTTTTTTTATCAGTATTTTATCTTTGTTATGTAAAAAGTATAAAAATGTTCCATCCCAATAATTTGGATTTCTTTTAATTCTGTTTCAGGTATGTGTGAACGAATCTATTCTCGTGAACAAGAGTTACGCAGGTTAGTTAGTCCTATTTTTACCTTGATCCATATAGTTTTCAAAATCAAGTTAGGGAAAATGTAAAACTATTATGACAATTAGTGTATTTATATTTTTTTTTTTTTGTGTGTTTTCGTGATTGTCGAAATATTTTAAACCCCCTTGAGCTTTGCGACTGGTGGTGGTTAGGAAGGAATAGCTGTCAAGGGAGCATCTCGACAAAACCAGTTGTTACGTTCCCCACAAGTTTAAAAGGCAGTTGAAAGGTAACAACTGTCATCGCTTTATGACTTTAATACCTCAAGTTTGAACACGGCGGGTTTAGTTTTTTATGGTCATGTCATGGTTTAAGTAGTGAGTTTTGATAAAGATCCTACTTATACCCTTTTGCATCAAAACTAATATGGTTAGTGGCGATGACAACTGACCTTTCCAAGCGGACAGTACTAAAGCAATTAGTATTATGTAAGCTGTTATTTACACCTAGGGTGGGGGGAGGGGGATTTGGGGTGGAGGAAAGGATAAAACTTTTTGGTCTAATAATGTTCATTACCATCCACACAACCACTTTCCTGCACTCTTTTCTGTAATCCGCTCATTCCAACCTGCCCTGCAGGCAGGTTGGAATGAGCAGGTGACTACAATAATTTCGTTTGATGCCGTAAACACAATGAAAAGAATATCTCTATCCCATCCACATGAAACTTATCAGTTGACAAGAATGGAGAGGATGGCGCGACGGGATGATCTTGTAAGATTATAATCCTGCCGTTCTTTCCTCTTGAACCCTATACACTTACACTCTTTCTTGACGGAATCAGATTTCCTTAAGGAAAGAATGACAGTGGATNTATTTATTTTATTTTATTTTTTATATGTATTTATTATTATTTAAATGTTTGTTTTAGTGTGTTCTAGACGTGAACAAAAGTTGATTTAGGTCTTTATCATTATTATTTATTATCTTTATTATTATTTATCAAGTCCGGCAGAATAATTTTCTGTAATAAAACAACTCAAATATGATGTAATTTATTTCATGACATGGCCTACAATTTATCTTTTCAACATATTGTCCAATATGTTAAGACTCTGATACGGCCACCAATTCCTAGCACAAACCCTACTGTTCTACATCAGTTCATTCTTATATACAGTGGATTTGATTAATTTTTGTTATGTTTGACTTTGACCTCTCATTCTCATGGCGTGTGCAATTATTGACTGATTTAATTTCCGATTCGGGTGCTTAAACCTTACTCAAAAACTAATCGGACATTTATTATTCTTCACATTTGTCCTTTTTTCTGAGAAAAATAATAATTTGTATAAGCTTACATATAGATAAATTTATTATTATTAGTATGCATTATTATATGTATAGTAATATTGTATTAAACTTTAGCCACGGCCAATTTACATCATAGTAAATACAAGTTTTGGTACCATGATAAACTAAAGATTAGGATTTGTACTTACTGAAATCAGGTACTGTCAATTACACTATTATTTAACAATATATCAGACATCACTAATTACCCCAGTTATTGGTTTATTGATTCATGTAAAGCTCTTACAATAATCCAGATTAGTTTAGGTAGTCTTTGTGTATTGTATGGTTTAGTGGAGTTTAGACTTGTACTATTAACATAACTAACCACAATAATAATTTAATATTTGAACAATTATGTTAAAATTAATCTTGAATCTTATGTTTGAAATTTATTTTTACTATGTCCTGTATTGTTGATTTTTTTTTTTTTAACATTTGATGAACTTATTTTATCGATATAATTTTTAAAAGTTTTTTTCAAGTTCAAAAGTATACATTTTGGGGAAGGCGTAGAGGCGACCTGATAAAGAAAGTATATATACAGGGTGGGCCAAAAAAAACCCGCACTTTTTTGAACAGTTATAGCTCAGCTTCTGTAATAGATAGAGATAAGGGGTTTGCGGTGTCTGAAAAATACATTCTTCTACTTTAAATTTCATATCTATAACTTTAAAAACGATTGGGTAAAAGCCACGCAATGACGGTTTGAAATAGGGTCTTACAAAAAGTCGTTGTCCGGGTAGTGACCTTGTCTGGTATTATAGTTTTGATAGAATAAATTAACATATGGTGGAAGGGGGGGGGATACTTTGTAGGTAAGTAGGAGGAGTCAGTGTTATAAAAAACATTGAAGATGTGTTAAGCACAATGCTGCCTGATGTGTGTGTGTGTGTGTATAAATATAAATACATATATATAGATTAAATTGCAAACGCCTAAAGTAATTAGCAAAAAGGATAAACATCATGGCATTCCTTTTGAAAAATATTAATTGCATGTAATGTGGCAAAACTGTTTCTCAGTTTATGTTTGTCAAATTCAAAATTTTGAGTTTGCTTAACATTATTTAACAAAAGTTGGTTGAATTTTCCAATCAACTACTTTATTAATTGATGATTTATTCAAATAAACCTTGAAGTAAAAGTATAAATACCGATATATTTGACGATTTTTGGAATCTTATAGAGTAAAGGCCCCCATACACGATCTAACATTTTGCGCAAACCTGATGTCGGGCAAATTTAGGCCATACACGTCAAATATCATGTTCGAACCGCCAACAAGCAAATATCAAACAGCCCCATGCACGGTCAAAATGTTTGCGCAAACATTTTGACCGTGTATGGGGGACTTAATACATGTTTCCTATATATGTCCTGCAGCAACTAAAAATTTTTTTAATTTAATATCAGCCTCACGTAGACGTAAAAGTATAACTTATACGTGTCAAACTTCAAACTCATCTATCTTAATATGCTTGATTAATAATGAAACTATATTTTAGGAAATTTGGTAAGATTGAGCAATAAAATTAATTAGTAGAATAGCACCTCTGGAGTTGGAGCCAGAAAAGTTTTACTGGGTTAAGTTTGAGATTGCACCGTAACCGTATTACTTTCAGCTAACTTTCAAACAGCAATNATAGTTATAATATACAGCCACTTATTGCAAGCATGAACCCCGCGCGAAGCGCGGGGCGAATGCTTGTTAAATATATATTACTTAACATTTTATTTTACTGAAAATTTGGCTAGGATATTGATGAAAATGAATGTATCATCGACCTAGCAATAACTACGTCTTTAATACATTAATTTATGGAAAGAATATATCGATCAAGTTAATTGGAAGTAGTACAGCTTACTTGATTTATTATATTCAAATCGTTACCTCTCTGCTTCTAAACTCCAAACCACTAGCCGAATTATATTTACCGAACTATTCATTATTGTAATGAGTAGCTTTTAACTTATTCTATTATTTATACATTATTAAACAGACTAAAATAAGCTTGTTAAATCAAACAATATCCTTCCGTTATAAACGTTTAACAATAGAGAAGCCTCAGATAAATTAGATGGCGGGGAAGAAGTTTTTCTGAGGTTGTCGAGGCCCGTCGATATAAAGCAAGAGGATTGCTAATTAATTTCAAGTCGGATACACAGAGAAAACAATGGCGGCACAAGAGCTCAAGAAGTGTAGCACTTGAGTAACTAATTACCACCGGATTAATAAGTCGGAAATATCGATCCGCATAATTATCGCTTTCGATAGCCGAGGCCGTCTTCAACTTAGACGATGCGTTATTACTCCTAAAGATACTCCGTTTTGCTTACCCGTTATACTGTAATCCATTATAAAAGTTTCTTATATGGAGATAATATCTTTCTTTTATTCCTGACTACATTTGGAAAATGGAAATACTGCATTGTGGGTAAAGTCCAGCAGACGTAGACTTGCCTAATTAATGAATGTTTGTCTTTTAATTAAGTATTAGTTAGAGTTGGGTCTACACTCATAGGAAGAATTATTCTCGACATAAGACGTATATTGTACTAAATGGCGTGGTAACCGGCTTCCCACAAACGCAAACTTGTCTTTTAAACTGCTATAAGGCTGAGTTAACCTCCTATAAGGCTGAGTTAACCTCCTACAAGGGTGAGTTAACCTCTTATAAGGCTGAGTTAACCTCCTATAAGGCTGAGTTAACCTCCTATAAGGCTGATTTAACCTCCTATAAGGCTGAGTAAACCTCTTATAAGGCTGAATTAACCTCCTATATGGCTCAGTTAACCTTCTATAAGGGTGAGTTTCTCGTATAAGGCTGACAACCTCCTATAAAGCTGAGTTAACATCCTATAAGGCTGAGTTAACCTCGTATAAGGCTGAGTTAACCTCCTATAAGGCTGAGTTAACCTCCTATGTGGCTCAGTTATCCTCCTATAAGGGTGAGTTTCTCTCATAACAGTATTTCTTGAGATTGTGCTCGGGCGTACTTGTATGCCTAATAGTGGAGGCACAGTTTTCTCCTCGTGCCACCTCTTCTAACTTCTGTTTAAGTGGAGTTAGGGTTTTTTTCCGCAGTGGAAATATCCGTTAAGTTCTTTTGAACCAATCTTGTTTTTATAAAGGCAAAACTTGAGAGTTATGAAAAGTGTATATTCTACCTCTCGAATCGTAGCAACGTCGATCCGAGAGGTAAAAGCTATTTTTTATGTGACTTTCTTACAAAAAAATAAATAAAATGGAAGTTTAAGTTAAAATACGTTTTAAATCAAATTGAATTTGAGATATTGGGTGTCTCTCGGATAGAGTTGAAAATTCCTGACAAAATATAATTTTCGAAGAAAATTCTATTCTAAAAAGATTTAAGATATTCCTTTTAATTTTAAATGTACCCTTTACCCGAAAAGTACAATTTTCACAAGAGGAAAACGGACTAAATTTCGACTATTCAAGATAGAAGTGTTCTATATAACTTCTATATAATTTTTTTCGGTACCATTCTAAGTGTCTTTTTCGGGTTAAAATGTCATTTAAATATATATATATATATATATATATAATGAGCACATCATTACGTTTATTAACATTTCATCGTGTAAAACCCTTTGAGGACTGACTTATTTTTGAATATGTGCCCTGGGGACGAAGTATATTTTTCAGTGTTGAACCCTAGGGCCAGACTCATTTTCTACTCTGCATAAAAAAAATATCTCACTCTTTTGGCACACTCACTGTTTTAAGTTATATCTTCCACACTTTTCACTTTTCCTCGTAATAAGAATTTTTTTTTTATTTTGCTATTTATTTGGAAATTATTTTCTAAACAATATTTTTTTTTGAAATTATAAAATGATAATAAAAGGACCTAATACGCTGGGAAATCAAACTCTATTTCCTCTGGAATTCAATTTTTCCTGTGAAAACGACTCACATAATTAAATTCGTATAGAAACTGATTACATTTTTTAGATTCGTTTAATTGAAATCGTTGGCTCAACACACAAGGTATAAGAGATGGTATGAACTAACTACATTTTTAGATTTTTTAATCGAAATCGTTGGCTCAACCCACAAAACCATGATAATATAACTGATGGTATAAACTGACTATAATTTTTAGATTCGTTTAATCGAAATCTTTGGCTCAACACACAAAACCATGGTATAACAGATGGTATAAACTGACTATAATTTTTAGATTAGTTTAATCGAAATCGTTGGCTCAACACACAAAACCATGGTATAAACAGAGATTAGCCCACAATCCCATCAATTCTTTTATAATAAGATCCTTATTATTCAATTCTTAAACCCTTTCGGTCCTATCGAATTGAGCTGTGGTGCGCTCGAATTCTTATAGGCTCCAACCCCTTAATCAAAGCTCCTTCGAAAAATCACCAATTCCCACCGTATATTTTTAACCTTACAACTCAACACAACCGTAAAATTCTTTTTGTACAAGACCTCGCTTCTTCCCGGTCTATGAAATTCCATGAAACCTTAAATCACCGTTCGACCCTTTAGTGCTTCGTATCTCTGACCAATATCCCCTTCGGCTGAAGAGGCTATAATTCTCACCCTCGACCGATGTAGTAAATTATTGTAATGCACCACTCGAGTACTACTACTGGATAGCCTCTTCTCTCACCATAATCAATGCCATTCAATCAAAACTGTTATAAACTTCAGTTATAGCAAAATTATTTTTGATTTATTAAACATTAGACATTGAGGTTCAACCTGCAACCCGGCCTTTATAAAACATTAGCTATTGCGGTTCAACCTGGCCTCTATAAAACATTAGCTATTGAGGTTCAACCTGGCCTCTATAAAACGTTAGCTATTGCGGTTCAACCTGGCCTGTATAAAACATTAGCTATTGTGGTTCAACCTGGCCTCTATAAAACATTAGCTATTGCGATTCAACCTGGCCTCTATAAAACCTTAGCTATTGAGGTTCAACCTGTCCTCTTTAAAACATTAGCTATTGTGGTTCAACCTGGCCTCTATAGCCAATAACCAAAAAATATCAAAAACTCAAAATCTATTTTTTTATGCCATCACAATACTTAAACATTAGCTATTGTGGTTCAACCTGGCCTTTATAAAACATTACCTATTGCGGTTCAATTTCGTCAAAATCGGCCTTGTAGTTTAAGCTTTATGCGTCTGCACAGACACAGACAGATTTTTTTTTAAATAACACTCTTATCCATCAAAAACTCAAAATCGATTTTTTTATGCCATCACAATACTTACATACATGAATTATACATACATACTGTTTACATGAGAAAGTAAAAAATCAACTTGTACTAATGTCCAGATGAAGCTTCTCCTATTACTTAGATGAAAACCTTGTGACTGTCAAACTCGACTCCAAACTCCGTCCAATTGATTCTTCTAAGTGGACATCATTTTCAATTTAAAAAATAAATTATAGGGAACTCTTACCAATTAATTTTCATAAATAAATTTAATGTGTATCTCCGTGGGTTTAGTAGATCCACACTTCCCTCTAAATTATTATAATTACCGATTTTTGTTTCCTTCGTTCTTGACTGAAAATAATCTATTTATAGTTATTTAGAGCTGAGAACGTAGATAATTCAAAACTACTCATGTCTGCATGTAAGACCGATGTCAATGTCGAATGTCATGTGTCGCCATTATGTATTCCCGCATTTACAAGGCTCAAGTCGACCCTTCTCGTCTTGAATAATTCACCGGAATCCAGCCGGAGGTTCTTAGAGAAGGTAAAAATCGCATGATTTTTTCAGCCTTCGAAGGTCCTTTTGTCATGGCATTATAATGTCGGTGCTAGGGACTAAGGTCGGACGTCGTCTGCGATATTAAGGACGTCTGAATCCGGGTTCTCGATGTCGGGGATCTTCAGTGAATTTATCCCGAGCTCGCCTACAAACCCTTATTCTCGTCGTATTCGCTTGTTAACCCTGTTACTCGTTATAATTCAGTCACCCAAATAAATAACTTTTACGTTTTACAAGGAACCGACTCGATTTCTTTTCATCGTAAGTTTGATTACAATTCGGCACATTTAATAGTATATACAATTAGTACATCAAGAAGACAAATACTTTTGCTATCGAGATCTACTTATACTGCGTCTAAAAAACATAAACTTAGCCAGACTAAAATTAGTACTGATTGCAAATTGTTATATCGTTGGTATAATGCCTAACTGTCGTGTGTATGGAAAAATTACGTCCGAGAGATAAATGGCTTCAACCCTGATAGGATTACATTGATTAAGGGAAACAGCTAAACTCGTACTGCTTTTAAAACATGATTTTTCCCAAGCACTTTAACTTCACTCGTAACATTATAAAAAGCGGAGAAAATAATGTTACATCATACAAAAGTGTAAAAATGTGTACTTGGCATTTATACTATGCATTTATTTTTTAAAATTACTACTTTGGCATTTAAATACATAGATTACCTTCTTCGATATCTTCCTAGAAGGAATAACATGGAGAGAACGAGACCTTAAATGACAGCAGAAGTCTATCATAAGCCACAGTAATAATTATAATTATAATAAAGCCTTCACTTATTACCGATTTTTTTAAATTATGCACCACATACGAGTATGCAATATTAACACGCATTGCATGTTTTACATTTATGTTTAGTTAATACGTAAAACCTTCAGCGTTGTGGTTGCGAAACTTGCATTCTCCCCAGTTTTCTATACGTGGCACAAGTCAGAACTCTAGGTCAAGATTAAATAAACAGGTCAAGTGAGTGCTAGTCAGCACACAACGAGGGTCCGTAGGCCACACTGTATAGTAAAGTAGTACCCTATTTATGTTGTTTTAAAATGCTAAAAAGCCTACTTTGAAATATTTTATGGGTCTGATATTCTCAAAACACATAAACAAACTTTTGATGATGTATTTTATTGCCACTAAACCGGACTGTAAACATATAAATACATTGAAAAGACCATAATTATAAAAAAAAAAAAACGTATTTTGCCAATAAAAAATAAAATATATATTTTTTTAGAAATTTCCAAAAAGTGGTATCTTTACTTTTGGTCGAAGAATGTTAAGGATTTTTTTTTTTCAGATTTTTTGCACTTTACATAAGCGAGATAGAGGGGGGGGGACACGTTTGACACCCACTTCAAACGTGCCTACGCTCGCCCTATCAAAGTTATAACCAAAGAATTATATATTTTTGTAATCAGCTCGACGTACCCTTTTAATATGATACCCCTCACGATGTCGAAAAATAAACTAAAAAAAAACTAACCCTAAAGTTTTTTTACCCTAAATTTTTTGAAATTTTTTTTTTTTTTAAGTCTCTATACTTTTAACATGTGTGAGTAGGTACAAGACATATACATGCCAAATTTCAAAGTCTTCGGACGAAAGGTGTAGCCGTTAGAGCATGCGACGGACGTACGGACAGACAGACACACGCGCGAAAATATAAGGGTCCTTGGCTTTTGCCTACGGACCCTAAAAATAATTAAAATTATTCCGTTTCCGATGGAGATAATATAATATTTTTTTTGGCTCTTCATTGACTATTTATTATGCATAATTTAAATTTCAAGCCGTAATTGTTAATTAATCAGATCTTGTATTAAAAAGGAAATGTTAAATTTATAAATAATAAGTTAAATTATTGATTTGCTGAACTAATTTTAATTATTTTCGGTTTTAATTTTAGAATAAATACGACCGAAGATGACCTTTAAACAAGGGTCAGAAAGCTTCTATTAATGAAATAGTTGCTTTCCTTAAATTTACACCCTTATTAGCCATCTGATCTCTCGTGCATGTATTAAACCATGAGTGTAATAAGAGACATAATTATTGCAGTAATTAATAAATTGTTATTTATTAAAATTTGTACGTTTTTATTCCAGGGAGCAAAGCGAACTATTAATAAACTTTTTTTTAGATTTTTTTTTTTTATCATTTTTTAAAAAGTCAAAATTAAACCAGGTTGCTTTTAATTAATGTGTCAAATCTTCAAAATAATGTAAAAATTCTTTTTAATAAGACATTATTAAACTAGGTTTTTAAAAATGAAAAAGAAAAAAAGTATTTTAGACAGTCGGACGTGGAATAAAGGCGAGCGAATAGAAACGGAGCGAAAATACAAGCGGTTCTAAAAGTACGCGGCATTTCCTCGGGGAGCGGAATTAATGTTTAATTTACATCGGGAAGGAGGCTTTAATTAACGCGGAACCTGTTAAAAAAATTACCTAGGCAGGTGCCAGATTTTAATCATTTATATAACGGCTTTCGTTCATTCGAGATGTATACATCTATTCAAGTTTAATTGTCCTTTTTCGTCTGATTTTAATTATGTGAAAAAACGTTGTTTCTGATTAATTAGTGTTTATTAAGTTTATCGACGGAGAATTAAAGGGAAAGGTTCTGGTCAGCGGAGTACGACCGAGTTAAGGGATGTTACGGTCTGACTATCGAGTACATTAAGGTACCGCTCTTATCGGAGGGTCGGTCCACCCGACTGAACTTATTACGGCTGAAATAATCGAATAGATAGGGGTTAAGAGGTGCCAGGTCCTCGTAGTGCTGAAGACCGGCTTCCCATACAGATAAGACCCTCCCGGACGAGAACAAGCCTGCCGGTAATTTGCAATGTAAAGCCGGTAGATGTGGGGCCGAGTTTACACCAGACAAATGCTAATCAAATAACCATTCTCTATTAAATTCAGATGTAAACTCGGTATTATGCCATTCAAATACATTTCGTACAACAATACATTTTCAAACTAAAATTTTAGTACACTCCTCTAGATTTCAAAACCAATAACGGTCTTAACTTTTTACCCTTATGCATGTCAGGGCGTGACACAAATCCGATGAAGGATACTTTTTAATAAATTACATCTCCAATCTAGCTAACATTTTGAAATCTTTAAAGCTCTTGAACATGATTTAAAATTTGGTAAACAAAGTGATATGTTAGCCTTTGTGATAAAGCCTTTGCTGAGGACGAAAAGATGACACACAATTTTCACTAGTTCAACTAGTTAATAGATGTGGAGTCGCTGTTACAACCAGAATGTGAATGTTCAGAGGGTGAACGATCTAGGAATTGATGGCCGCGGGTTCGATCCCTAGACCCGGCCCCCTCGCGCAATGCTGTTTCTTACGACGAAAAGATGACACAATTTTTACTAGTTCAACTAGTTAATAGATACGGAGTCGCTGTTACAACCAGAATGTGAATGTTCAGAGGGTGAACGATCTAGGAATTGATGGCCGCGACTCCGGGTTCGATCTTAAGACCCGGCCCCCCGCGCAATGCTGTCCCCTCAGCATCGTATAAATTGGCTTACTGCTTGTATTAAGTGTCAAATAATCTTTTATTTGATAACTCAGGTTTTATTCGATGTTTTTTGATAAAACAAAGGTTCCAACAAGTTCCACACATATCCCTACCCTCTGTATTTGCTGGTTTTACTCGATGTTTTTTGATAAAACAAAGGTTCCAACAAGTTCCACACATATCCCTACCCTCTGTATTTGCTGGTTTTACTCGATGTTTTTTGATGAAACGAAGGCTCCAACAGACGCTACACATATTTAGCAACCTTAACCACTATATTTGCTCCATATTTCATTGATTTAATATACTTATAGATACATTTTTTTGGTTCTACAATTTATTATTCATTATTCTAACATACAATCTCGTGTAATTTATATTTTTGTTTTATTTATTTATATTTCCAGAGGATCTTCCTACTATACGATAAACTGGTTTTTCAAAATTAGTTTCATTTTTATTTGGGATAAAATATTTAAGGGTGTTTTGCATGAATATTAGGTTGAAGGTTGAATGAGCCCGGCACCTGGCTTTTAATATCGGAGGCTTTGCCGAACAGTAGCTCATGTTGCTTTTCTCCGTCCGCTTTTATATATACCTAAACCATGTTGCTTTTTCCACGTCCAAAATATTTTCTTCGCCCGGCATTATGAGCTATATTAGCCCCATAGACTTTATGAACCTACAAATTATATCTCCCCAGACTCGCTCAATTTTTCCACTCTTTTTCTTTCTCTAGTATATGTTTTTTTGGAAGAAAGAGGTTGTTCTAGTTCATTAATTAATTTTTTTTGGCGGTTTTCACTGTTAAAAATAAGGTCGGCGGTAGAAAAAAAAGAGCTGTTTCTGATATAAATCTGAAATCCTCAAAGTTATGTTGGGAAAAAAAGAAGAGAAAAACAGCTAAAGATGTATGTTGAACGTGGAACGGGAGAAAGAGTGGTTTTACCGAAAGATAAGCAATAAAACGAGAGTGTGTGTTATCAGCTAAGTCTAAAGTTTAAAAACCTTATCGCTTGTCGTTTATAGTTCATTTTTATCCGAGCGTTATTTATTGTGGTCATTAAACAGGTCCTACGGTAAAGAAAAAAAACTTGAAGTATACTTTAACCCAGCTCTTCTATTAAGCTACTTTTATAAAAATAATAAATCTTTGTTCATAAATACTCATATTTGAATCAAATTTTTAGTTTCTTATCTCTTACCATTCACTACTGTTATCTTTTATTAACCGGCTGAAAACCGAAGTTGATTTAAGTTTTGTTTGTTTTTAAATTTGAGCATGTTTATTGAACAATTTAATACTGTCACCAAATTCGTCACGCTTTGACTGAAAGTAACAGCTTTTATTTTAAGTTAAACATCTGTAATTTAAACTCGATGATTTTAAAGTTACTAAGGGTTAAACAATTTTTTTTTTTCAACGGAAATTCGCCATGTAGGGTGGTAAATAAATGAGGAAAACGCCCAACCAAATACGCCGGCATAAATGAAAAACGTAAGGAACTTAATTCCTAACGGGTGTCCCGCGACACCACACGTATTTTTTTATTTTGTTTTATTATTTATTTATTTATTTTTCTTATTTCTTTGATTTTTTAGGTGTTATTTCTACTTCTTTACGCAAAGTAGGCTTGGATTAAAGTGATAATAATTTACGTAATCTGTCACGGATAGAGTTGGCAATGATGTAAGGATGCATTCCTCTTTTCTCATTAACTTTGAAATTGTTTCTTCTACTGATGAATTTGAGACACTAGTTTTTTTTGTTCAATAAACAAGAGAAAATAGAAAGATATTATTTCACCGATTGGCATATTAATTTTTCGATAAATTTTCATGAATAAGGACGGGCATATTTAGAATTATAAATGTAATGATGAAACTAAACTATTTAAATTGTAAAATCTGTATATTGTCAAAATAGCTGTTTAATACAGACCTGTTTCTACTACATTACGGTTTCAAAAGTTAGGTGGAAGGGAGTTGGCGTGGCCTTGAGTGGGGGTATAATCCAAGGGTCAAGAGTAGGGGGTGCCTCGAGTCCCCCATTACCTACTTTTTTCAATTTGATAATTAATATGGAGTTTTTTCTTTAGTTGAAAAAGGGAATTGGTTAGGAAATGTTTCAGATTCTTGTAGATATGTACATATTGTGTACTATGATGTATATTAAATACTTTGTGTTAATATTTATATGAGACCAAGAGCGGCCGGCTTTATATTTTGGCTAGTTTATTTGTAAACTTGTTACTCTTAAGACAAAAGGAGGGAGTGTAATTATAAAATAAAGGTGAACATATTAGGTTTTTTAAAGGCTTATAAGGTAAGATAAACGATATGTTTATACTATAGTTATTCATATAATAATGGGTGGAGAAGGAAGCTTTGTGGTGGCCGGGGTGCCTAGGGCGCTCTCTTTACCCAGGCCGTTCCTTTGTAGGAAACTTTGTGTCAACTTTAATAACCAGCAGTATAAACAAGCCTTTGACCCCTTGATTCCTTTAGGCTACGGCTTTATATTTACCAGAAATAAATGAACAATATTTATTCCAGAGATACGCTTATAATCATTTTCCTAACAGAAGGTTCTTGCCGGTCTATAGAAGCTTTAATCCGACGCCCTTCTATGCCCACTAATTATTCCTAATTTTCATCTCTTATTTCATTTTGAATATTAAACAAAATGAAGAAGGCAATAGACTAAATATCTAACCTGTAAATGTAAAATGATTTTCAATTGTTGCTAATGACTCGATTGAACTAAATCACCTTGAATGTTTCTATTAACTACCTCGCTCTCGAATATTATCGCTTTTATTCTCGTGCCATCTTTCTTTTTAACAATTAAACTTTCATTTTCCCGTACAAATGGACCAACAAATTTGTTTTCTTTTTCTTTTTAATAAGCAATGAGTGTATATATATACATTGTTGATTTTATAAAGGCTCTTGATTCTTTACATAAAGATATTTAAATGAGATATTTTAAATGCTGTATTCAACAACGATTGAGACTTATTACATTAAAATATTAGAATATAAATGTTATGGAGTGAAACTTGACATTAACCTAAGAAAAGAAAAGAATAGGAGTTTTGCGAGGAACTCTTCTAGGTCATGTGGCCTCAGCCAGGATTTTTGTTCTAGTCCTAGAAGGATTTTTTAAAAGTCGTCAACTTTAGGTTTTGTAACTTTGTAAAAACGTATAGTTGGCAAATTTCGTCTAAAACACCCTTGTAATCTTGTCGCGTGGTTGGATCAACTGAGAACTTCTCTCGGGTAAGGTTTAAGGCAGAAGGAAATGATTCATAACGGTTCAGCTTGGAATGGTACAACCAGATTCCGTGTTTGAAAGGGGTGTGGAGAACAAAAGGGAATTATTAGTTATTTGATTTATTTGTCGGAAGTCGAGAGCTGGAGGTATTCGAAGCTTAAAGTATAAGCGTCACTTCGTTGAAACGGCAAAAAGCCTAAATTTACGGCGACAGAGTCAGGGCGACCGATATCCGAAACGGTCCTAGAAATATTCTTAACCTTTCCTGTACTTTTAGAAACTGCAAACGAATTAGGCCAGATGCTATCGCTTGCGGACATCGCCGGTTGTTTGCCAGAACAGTCTTGCAGTTTCGCAATCGAGATGAGCCAAAAAGCTTAGAGCTGTTGCTCGTCAATCTACGTTTTCTCTTCATTTCTAACGAGTTTAATTCTTGCGTAGTATCTAATTGAGTAGATTTGGCTCTCTCGACACAACACCCCGGCCAAATTTTCAATTTATACATTAGCCAAACCTTTCAGAAGGAATTCGAATTTTCGATCTGCTTATAAACTCCAATTTCATTATATCAAATAAAATTTGCACGAATAATGATCTTTCAAACATTATAAAACTTTCTGTTTAAATATAGACATAAAAGAAATGTCTTTTATATTATAACAAATAACAACGGATGATAATTAGGGTTTAAATCTGACCCTAATTGTTAGGCCGTACTCACCGCACACGGGGCAATATGAGCACTATATTTATCGCTATACGATGTTATGCGATATCAGGGATATCGCCTATCTAAAAACAGGGCATTCGCTCAGGAGGTGATATTTTATTCTGTCGACTCGTGAAAAAGCCAATTTTTCAAACTAAAATTATGACATAAATAAAGTTTCTATTCAAGCAGGGCTGTACTCAAAAAGATTAAATTTCAATTCAAAAATGTTTTAAACTTTGTCATCTATTAATGCTTCGATCCGGGGACACACTGCATTATATNTGATTCAAGATAGTGTATACGAGAGAGAAAAGTTTCTTATTTGTGGTAAAAGTAATTCTTTATAAAAACTCCACCTTGTTGTTAAACCTCTAAACATGATAATATTTTGTTGAATTTGTTTACAGGATGCAGGTTGTTCAGTTTGAAACTTAACTTAACTTAAGAAAATTAACTACCCTTATTTTTTTTATGTTTTTCGAAAAATACTATTTATAAGTGTGATAGAGAATTGCAACTAGACGTTTAAATATTATTTTATTTTATAAAAATATGGAATAATTTATTTTTTAATAATAATTTAACAAGGGGAGGCAAACAGAGAAAAATAGATTCCAGCGTCGGGACTCGAACCATGGGCCTCTATATTTCCAGTATAGAGCTCTAACCACTGAGCTACACTGAAGAATAATTTCATCTGTCAATAATGATAGTCCCGAATTAAGCTTTCAATTTTCTACAAGTCTAGGTGTTGACATTCACGACAATAGAACTAGACCGAGAAATAATAATAATGATACAGAGAATATACAGTTCAGAAACATGGGCGTTACCACAAAAAAAAAAAAAAAAACTGGTATGAATACTACCAAAAACTTAAAAATGATGATTCAATCTTTTCCCGTTCTTAAACTCCAATTTTTCATTTTAAGCTTACGCGAGCGTTGCGAACTCTTTGACGGATAACGCATTGCAACGAACTTTGTCTCAGCATTAGTAAAAGGAACATATAAACCAAATTTCAACTAAACTGGTCAACTTTTACTCAAGTTATCGTCAGACGCGTAAACGTTACGAACTGCAGGATGCAAGCTCGCTTGCGCTCGCTTCAATTAAAATATACCTAACTATCACAACTAAAGTAAAATTTATTTTACTATATTACTAGGGGACTCTGCCCCCTACTCGCTTCGCTCGTCAACCCCCGAAAAGCGGCCGCTGCCTATTATAGATTACATATTAGAATTATTTTGTCTATTTACTATGATTAGAATTATTATAACAAATATTTACACCTAGTGGGAGTTTAAACATTAAATGAAATTTAAAATCAAAGTACCACATTTGTCCGCTAGGATCGCTTAAAGCCTCTTGCCTCGGGAATGACGCGACGCCGACGTCACAGTTCCCATAATATTCCACTCAACACCATCTCCTCCCCCTTCTCCCCCCGGCCTAATCCCTCTTCTTAAGGAGTATCTCCTAACTCACTCTTACACACAGTTTAGTATATATCACTCTCGCTGAACTTGTTTTTTTACAAAACTTTTTTAATAATATAGATAGATATCTCCATAAAAGTAGTTGATAATTCAGCTCTAACTGTACTTTTAGGAGGAGCATTTGTTTCTATCTTGCGATCGCAGCGAACTTCTCATTTAGCTTTTTTAAATTAATTTATTATTTAAAGTTGATTTATACGGCTGTTGTTATATGTATATATATTATATTATANTTTCTTGTATTTGTGTAAAAATCGGTTGTATCGGTGTAATCATTAAAATTATTTATTACTGGGGATGCTAAAAAGAACCCTTGTTATTTTCTTTTATTAGCTCGGCATTTATGTTTAAGTAATCTATTTAATTTTTTCATAAAATTAAATAATGTTTACACGTTTTTTTTTATGTTCGACCCAATTTTCATAATAACATCTTATGATACCAGCGAAAACAAGGTTAGTCGGCTTTCGGCAATTTTTAAAGAAACTTAACTCCCTGTTTTATTTTTGTTATTATTTTTTGAGCTTTAGGAACAAGAAGGAGTTTTTATTTTTTTTCGAAAACCCAAAAATAAGAAAAAAATCCCTTTTGGACACTTTGTTGGGTCACGCTGTTTATACTACGTACATTAAGACTTTTAACTTTTTGTTCACCTATGATAGGAAAAGTATTGTTTTCACAAAATCCTTGTTTTTGAGATTTCAACTGAATTATCCGTTTTGGGTGTTTTTTAATAACTCCCGAGCCTAAGTTTTCAGCATGACATCTGTATTTATGTATGCATGTGTGTTATCGTCGTAGTGCCCAGGGTATTTAACCTAGAGAGTTGAAACTTGGCAGAAAAATCAGCCCTTTTTTTTTTTAGCTGTGCCGCCCGGAAAATCAACATTTTCCCCATCTTAAACCCAGTTTTCTGAGTCAGAATTTTTTTTATAATATCGTAAAAAATCAAAAAGTGGTCTGATAGTGTTGAAATTCCACAAATGTACTCTGTGTGACAAACAAATGTCCAAAATTTAATTTTGATATTGGCTGCCATTTTAAAGTTATTGATTTTTGATTTTTGAAACTTTATTGGTTAATAATACCGAAAGTATAAATACTTTTTTGTATATAGCTTATCGTTAGATCCGGTAAAAGTACCAAGGTAACCTGTACCTTATTTTTTAATTTTAATTTACATGATTTTAGTAATGAGGTTTACGTATGTTGGTTTGTTTCAGGTACGTTGATATTTATATCTTCGAGATACTTGCACTGGACATTAACTATAATGCGTAAGTATCGTAGTAAATTAATATTATAATACATTTATGAAGCTAACTGAAGACGAGACATTGTAGCGAGAACTGTATTATTTGGTGTAAGGGTAACGTCGGCCAATAGTTATTTATGTTACTAGGCAGCAAAATAGAATTTTGCTGACAATAAAAAACAAATTTACTGCAGAGGCGAAGCCGAGGCAGGTAAATGTTAATTACCAGCTATGGTGTAACCGAAGCAGGTAATCTTTAAACAAAAAAGTCAGGAATGTTTTCTTTACTGAATAGTTTTATTCAATATTTTATCTACTAACGGCAGAAACATTACACTTCTAATTTTTAAAGGTATTTTCAAAAAAGATATAATTATTTAGCAGAATATTACGCTTAAATATATACAAATAAACAATGTGGGAGACAACCTGCGATGGTAGTAACCTTTTCTTAAGGTTTTGTTATTTTGCTGACTCTTTATTATTTTGCTGCGTGTTTTATTGAGATGTTGGCCAAATGACATTTGGCAGATTGAAAACAGTGCAAAATTGCTTAATTTTGTTGCCATGAGTAGATAAAATTATTTCCCTGTTTGTAGGAAGTAGACTAGGCAATATGACTTTAAGGCTGTTTCTGTAGGCGTATGCCTTAATACTCCAGCTCAGTTCTATTTTTTTTGATAGACCCATTTCACTTGAACTTCTGCTTTAGGGTGCATGATCATATCAAAATTTTTTAGGGATGCCGGACATACAGATAAAAAAATACAGATTGACACCCCCTAAAAGTTATGGCAACTGCTTTTTTACGATTGATAATAATACAACTCCCCCTTCTCCATTCTACCTTTATCTCAATTTTACAAATTTTAGTTATAGCTACTTTTATTTTTCTTTACTACATTCGATTAATTATATTTGCGTTTATCTTATTTTTCATTTAGATTATCTAAGTGGTTACTTTCATGGTGATCTATAGGGTATGTTTGTGGTGTAAACTTATTTGAGATTGCTTGGCATTGTACTTGAGTTGGCAACAAAGCCGCAGTGGTAGTAGTCAATTTATCCAATTTCTATGCTATGCATCGTATCAATGCAGTGTATTGCACAATTCTATCTTATTCTTTTAATGATTTCTTTTTACTAACTTCTTTGATATCGAACTCAAGTAAACTAACGTTTGTATTTGTTACGAATAAAAGTTATTTACCGTTTTTTTTTTCTTTTTTTATTTTTCATTCTAATTGAAAACTGAAATGGTATATTTGAATAACATCTGTGTATTTATTGTGTGCAAGATGGTTGACTCAAATTTCAAATGTACTTGATTTTTTTATGATTACTGCATTATTTAGTAAGGCGTTTGTTTAGTTAATGAATGTATGATTAAACACACGCTGTAAGAGAGAAAAAAAAAAAAAAAAAA
>KZ651246.1:212729-240385 GCA_001010745.2 Gerris buenoi
TTAGTAATCCGACTTGTTTTCTTTAGTAAAGTTTTAAGTTTTTCTTTTCAAGTTTGATGTAATCTCAATGGTGATATACGAGAGTGAGTGTAATATTTCTACTTTTTCCTTTTCTTTTCCGTGGCTCATCTTTTTCTACGCTTCTTAACCTCCTAATTTTATATAAAATCCTACAAACTAAAATACACTTTTAAAAAGGGGGAAGGGGGGGGGGAAGAAGTGGGAAAGGAATTTTATGAATAAACCATAAACCACGCGGACCAGATGATTCTTAAGTTAAATAATGAATAAATTTTCAGTGCTTGCGATAATTCCCGGAGTCGACTGCTTGGGGTCAGCCCCCTCTAATTATTCCGAAGACAAACATACCCCCCGCTCATCTTCTATTCCGGTTCCCTTATTTAAATGATTAATTCTTTCGACCCTTCTTCTCCATGTGCTCTAGAACGTCACTTTTATTTAATAAAACGTCCAGACGAGGTGTTTAAATGGGCTGTGAGTAGTTCATAACAGCGGGCCCTGGTGCAGACGTAACAAATCTCCGAAAATCCGTAGGTTTTCTTCACTTAGGCGGCATTCAAACGGAAGTAGCAAGTTGCATGCGTCCTAGTTGTAGGATGAAAGCAACTTAAACACCACACTATCTAAGTTGCATGCGTCCTAGTTGTAGGATGAAAGCAACTTAAACACCACACTATCTAAGTTGCATGCGTCCTAGTTGTAGGATGAAAGCAACTTAAACACCACACCATCTAAGGAGTCAAGGTAATTAAACGAGAGCCTAAACACCGAAGATGCAAGACGTGCATCTACCTTAGATAGTCCGGTGTTTAATTTGCTTCCATCCTACAACTAGAACGCATGCAAACTGCGACTTCGGTGTGAAAGCCGCCTTAAGTTAACTTACCGTGGCTCGTTCAAAGTGGAATTTAATATAATTATTTTTATTATTACTTATTGAAGCGAACAATACAATTTTTCAAGTGAAAACGAGTTTAACTTTTCTTCTTTCTCGTTTTTTATTAATTTAATATTTCTTAAAAAACCTATTCTTATTGTTTGTAAGGACGTTTTAAAGGTAAAATTTGATAGAAAATAAAAGATTAAAGAGTACATAATGCATAGTTTCTTATGAATTTTATAGCACTTTTTGGATTATTAAAAATGGAATACTTCTTTGATGAAATTAATTAGGTTATTTATTTTTGAAGTATTCTGTGGATTGAATCATATAATAGGTACTTCTTTATATTGTTACTCCCCTTTATGTTTTTAGAACATAAAATACTTTAACTTAATAACTATTAAGAAAAAGTGATGTTTCTACTTTGGGACAAAGGGATATTACTCTTTTGTTTTTATAAGGGGAGTAAATAAGAACATTGCGTACACCTTCTTTAGATTGTTACTCCCCTCTATTTTCTTTATAAGGGGAGTAACAATCTAAAGAATTGTTATAAAATAGTTATATTAGTAGAAGCTAGTAATAAGTTAAAGTAATGATTACATTCTCAAATATTTTTCAAATACTGCTTCTCTAAACTGACTAGTGATTAAAATCTTTTATAATATAAAATTCTATGACAGGATGACCTTTTTTTTACCATGACTTTTTGATTTCTCGGACAGAAAGTTGGGTAATTGCGGGTTTTATAATTAGTTTTTAATGTATTTACATAGCTGCGTGTCGAATTTACATAGCAATAAATTTCTTTTTTTGGCTTTTCATAGCTTTTTTTCTTATGTATAAAAATAATATTCAAAAAGTAAGTTTTTAGAAATAGTGAATTTTAATAAGTGTTTTTGGTTTTAATGATATTTTAATCACCTACACAATTTAATAAAAAGTTTGAATTTTGTGGCACGCTTTGTATTTTCTATAACCTTACTTAAGCTTTATAATGATAAAGCTATACCTATATAGAGTATTACAATTATTTTCTGTGTGTTTTTCAATATGTGTGATATGATTTGAAAATGAAAATAAAATAAAAACAGGTTAAGATACAACCAACATTTATTTTTATTTTGAAGCACAAAAGATTACACTTAGTCGTTAAATAAAGCTTCATTTAAATCGCCACACCTCGACTTCGTTTACTGAAGTAAAGTTATCGAACCCAATTTTCGACGGCTTTATCAAAAATAATTAGGCCTAATGTCTTTAATGCAATGTTTGATATTCAATTTAAAATCTTTAAGTGTTATTGGTTTGTTTGAATAAACCATTGATTTCAAATAACCCCACAAAATGTAATCCAAAAGAGATAAATTTGTAACTTCTTGGAGACCATTTTTACTGTTGAATTTCTTGAAATTATGAGAAAATCTAGTCGCAAAAAATTATAAGTTTACGTGCTACGACAAAATGTACTAGATAAATAATAATTAGTGAATGCGCCTCAGCTCTGCGTGTAACCAGAATTTATGTATAATTTCTTTTGTGTACTATAACTGCTTAGGTAAGCAATCAGGCTGTGCTTGTATGTATGTATTCTATATATTATTATGAATACAACTATCGTGTATTTATTAACCATGGTGAACTGTCAAAGTATACTGTAAACAAATTTAAAAAAAAATATATAGTTGTTTGACATTTTAAATTAAGTATATTTTATAGTTGCATTAATATGGCTTTTAAGGCTATTTAGTTTTGTATAAAGTCATTATCTGTTTTAAATTTCATAAACTCTGTAATGCTTCTATTATATTCAGCGAATCGACGAAGGTAACGAAATTTGGAATTTCTAAAGCGTTTCAGGCATACACAATCAAAGTGAAAATAAAGATTGAAGCAGAGAAGCTTTTGATTACGAGACTATAAGGCCGGCTTGCATGTCAGTTCAAATGAAACAGGTTTAGTGATTATACAATCGTAGGTTGAAACGTTTGGGGTTTCAAGCGGATGATTGTCGGTTGAAACCGCTTGTCATCGCCCTTTTGAATCTCGGAATTTTGGAGCAGTCGAAAAATTTGATATAAAGGTGTCAAAGGTCCAAGCGACAGTATTTTAGGTTTGTAGAGCAGAGAGAGGAATCCAATCATATAAACCTCACTGGAATGTGGTAAAATTGGTCAAATTCCTCATTTTTCATCTAAGCATTTTGGTGTCAACCTGCGTGTGTAATCCTCACTCCCTAACGGATGGGTTATTGCAAGTAAGATCCTAATGTAACTGCAACACTTACTCGGCTCGGGTAATCATATAAATATTAGCATTTCCTTTTAAATCTTATAGGTGTAGTTGGTTAAGTGCCTTCATTTACTTACATTCTATTTGTTTATCTTTTTCCACCTTGCTTTAATGCCGGCTGTACCCTCTCGTCCGAGTACTCCCTCAATATTCTTGCCAAACACTCAATTGTTAGGCATTACCCGAGTAAACAAATAAACTCTCATTATTGGGACCAAATAAACTCTCTTATGGTTCATTCACCGTGAGACAGATGTACGCGTTGGAAGTTACTAGATCCCTTGGAACCACTTGGCTCAAAAACACACCTGAGGACTTTTTTTTGGGGGGAGGGGGTACCCCCTGTACCCTCTCGTACTCTGCCTGTCTCAAATTGTCCCTTGAGAGTGTACAGTCATCATAATAATTACCTATAAATCGACATTTTATTTACTATCTAGAAAAAAATATTTGTGAGAGTTGCCTGTGAAAAGAAGGTAACCTTTTCAACGGAATTTCCAAACATTTTAATAGACCGTCTTTTCCTTCTTTAGTCAGGGAGGAAAACGCTCGAGAAAACGGCTTCTAAGGTCTGTTGTATCGAATAAATTTTACTGTTATACTCCGGCCCTAACCGTCGGAGGCTAAAGGGCCCGAAGGTATTAAGTTTTTGTGAGTGTGTAAGGTCGTGGCGGATCCCCAACAGTTTGCTAGTGACTATAGAAAGGTTTTTCCTTTGGCTCCGAGTGGCCCTAGCCCTTGGCTTCCCCGGCTTTTACTATGAATCCTCACACATTTCCGGTCCGTTTAAGCTTTTATCTATCTTTTTTCGGGTTTTTATTTTTACTTTCCCTTGTTAGGGGGAGTGAAAAGCTTTTTGCCGAGATTCCCACACGGGTGCGAGGAAAATATCTCCAAGTCAGCTCGACCCGTTCATCATTTCCCACCTAACGGGAGAAACTTATTCGGCCGTATATGTAATCTTTTATGGAAAAACTATGATCGCTCCCCGTGTTTTCTCGGTGGTTCTTTTTACTGTTATCTTTTATTTAAAAGTATATATACATATATATATATATATATATATATATAAACAAAATTGAGAAAGTTATAAAGAGGGAAGCTTTGTATGACCCAGGACCGAGGTCACTGAGACGTAATTTATTATTTACTAATAACCCCATTCCAACCACATACCCTAGAAACTGACATTTGCCTGACACTCCTGACTCTAGCGCTACCTAGTAGAGATGCCACAACTTCAACCAACAATGGGAGACAGCAAAATCACTCAATTTTTCAAACAGTTGAGAGCAAATATAACTGACTCCAAGGATGATATAAAGCAAGAATTACGTCACATAAGGAAACCCTTAGAGGTGGTTACTTTTAACAACGATTAACAGAACGCAGGGCCTGAATTCTTTATAAAGGTCCCAATAAATAACATATTAATACAACTACAAATTTAATATTATAGTTTTAAAACTATCACATTGTCGAGGTAATGATTAATTATATCTAAAGCTTTTCTTAATAAAAGTGGAAGTAATTCCATAACATGATAAAATTAGTAAAATAAGTCAGATAAAGAAATTGTCGAGCCCAGTGATCATGGGATTTCTGTAATCAATTTTCTGTAATTCATATTGATTATTGAAGAATAAATCTCCAAGAAAAGGCAATCTGAAACACAATGATAAATGAACCAGAATTTTATAATACCTTCCAAATTCTTATCATATCTCAGATAAAGAAGTGACTTAAGAAACTCTCTGCCAATTTTACTGTTGATTGTCGAAGATTTGACCAATGAAACCACACTAATTGGCAGACCATTTAAAATCCAGTACTTTAATATCGCCGTCCTAAAATCGTTTGAAGAAAGCATAGTATGTCATGTCTGGACGGAGTGCAATAGTACATTACGCGTCGAGTGCGGAAAGTAGCATTTTGCATGCGAGTGAGGAGTTTACACCCGAGCGATAGCGAGGATAGTAAAACCACACGACCAATGCAAAATGCCGTTTTTGCACGAGTTGTGTACCGTACTTTATGTACGATTGTTAGATTTTAATAATAAATACAGAAAAAAAATTACAGAAGTTAGTTTATGTGTTTTGAGAATATCAGACCCATAGGATAGTTCAAAGTAAGTGTTTTAGTATTTTAAAAAACACCATCAATAGGGTACTACTTAAACAATACAGTGTTGCCTACGGACCCTCGCTGAGTGTTGATTAGCACACACAGTGTGTGCTCGTCAGCACACAGACGAGCACACACTTGACTTGTTTATTTCTGTAAAGATAAAGTTTAATTATCCGATTATTTCAGTGTTTACTTTGTAATATCAGCGAAACCTATTTTATCTACGATTGATACGAAATATAAACATTGTATCTCTGTTTAGATGCGTAGAAAGTGATTCTTTACATAGTTGTATTCATTGCGCATGCGTGTTTCATAATTCCTCTTTTTTCCGCCCTAGTGCTGTAAAAAAGGAGAATTATTAACCTTGACGCACGATTAGCGAGTTTGTTTACATTTATCATATTTAACTTGCTGTTTGTTTAATAAAAGTAACTGTTTATATAGAGTTTTTAGTGAAAAACAATGAGTGATTTAAGTGATCATGACGAATATGAGGAGAGTAATACGCCTCCTGAAATAATTAATTCGGCACAAAATACAACTAACAAATTAATGTAATCTTTATCAAAAGAGAAATACGAACTCACATACAGGCAGTTTATTTATTTTTTTCTGTATTTATTATTAAAATCAAATAACCGTAGATAAATACTTACTTAACTCATTTGAAAACGGCATTTTGCTTTGCTCATGTGGTTTTACTACCCTCGCTATCGCTCGGGTGTAAACTCCACACTCGTATGCAAAATGCTACTTTCCGCACTCGGCGCGTAATGTACTATTACCTTACCTTCTTTTGTAATTTTAAGGAAAATATACGATATAATAAACCGATTGGCTTCTCTACAATTTTGCGATCTACCATGCAGATGATTAGTCGTCTAAACTCTCTAGGACAATAGTGATGATTTCTTTAAGCCGCATTTAGACCGAAGTCCTATTTCTTTCGAAATAAGAACCGGTTATAAAAAGAAAGAAAAAAAAAAAAAAATTCTCTAGTGTTTAAAAGGTTTTAATTTTGAATAAGAGACTAAGATGTTGAAAGCCTTTCAAGAGGGAGAAACAAATAAAATATCTATACAAAGAATAACATTTTTTCCCCCCGTTCTTTTTTTTTTAAGTAAGGCAAGTAAATTAAAATAAAATTTCACAATGGTACGATTACAGTGACTCGCCTTTTACTCTTTTCTTCTACTTCAAACAATTATAATCATTGTTGAGTAAAGATTTATAACAACTTTTAAAGTAGACCAAATATAAAATTAAAACATTATAATATACATAGTCAAATTATTATGTTTCCCCCCCCCTTTTTCTAAACTTTGTCTAAAAGAAGATTAGTAGTACTCATAGTATAAATAGTACATAGCAGGTATAGTAGTAATAGTAATCTAGTACTTCCTACTAGAACGGGTAGCACCGAAGCACTTGTTTGAACCTTGCAATTAGGCCATCACTTAGACCCTTTTCCAGAGTGTTCCAGCTACTTCACACATCATAAATTTGTAAATTGTACCGCCGAACCGAATATGGTGTGGTCATTAGTAAGCTATATAAGCTTGCATCAAAGCGTGTGGGTGAAGAGTGCCCCATAGGGGGTGTCCTTCGCCCTGCTTCGTCCTCGAACCAGAGATACAAATCACATCATCATGACACGGATCGGACCCACATCAAAGAGTGGGGGAAGAGTGCCCCACTGGGGTGTCCCTCGCCCTGCACCGTCCGCGATTCATTGATGCAATTCAGAGTATCATGGCACGGGATCGAACCCAAGACCTCGAGTTGCCTCAAATCATTGATAGCTGAGCGAGGGTATTAAGACGCTGGGTCACCCTGGCTCCCCAGGGTATATAAATTGTAAAAAAAACCACAGGGAATATTTTTATCGCCTCAGCATAAGGTATTTGCATGAGTTATTTTAAAATTTTGCGACTACCGGGGTATATTTTAACTTTTAAAACGAATAAAGAATAAAAAATTGAATAAAGCATATAATATAGTTGTAACCTACTCTTCAGCAGCTTTCATTTGACATCCCACGCTAAATGTTGATGTTTTTTTGCAAAACGGTATAAAAAATTAACCAGTTTCCACAAGTGTTATATATTTTTTAAATCTACTCTTCAATTCCTTTCATTTGATATCCCACTCAAAATTTAAAAAAAAAAAAAAAAAAAAAAAAAAAAAAAAATGGCGTCACATCAATTATCCGCTATTTTGGATTTGAAACAGCTGATAATTTTGAGTTGATCTTTAATACTTCTATTTACTTCAAAGTTTCATGTTAGTATCTCTTTTGATTCAATAGTTATTAAAACCGTGTAGAGTGACACACAGACAGACAGAGGAACGAAACTGTAAGGGTTTCCTTTTTTTTTTTGTTTCACTAGCGAAACCCTAAAAAAATAGTTAGTTGCCGAGTATAGGTTAAGTTATTTTTAAAAAGAAATTTTGTGTTTTTACAATGTGTATTATAGATACATTATTAATTTTAGTTATTAACCAGTGAGAAAGTTCTGGTCGGTTTGAGATAAGAATAGTAAAGCTAAAAAAAGTTTTTTTTCTTTTGGGAAAGTTTTGTGTTGGAAAAAGTTTTTTTCTTTTTCTTTACCGTGATAATGGTTGAATAATGATTAAGACCCTAACGCTTAAACTTATCTTGGCTAAAATTCTAACGATTCTTCTTTTTTTTTTATTCTATTCATTAGCGAATTTCCTTAAGAAGTTGCCCTTTGTTGAGCGTTAAAAAAAAAAAAAAAAAAAAAAAAAAAAAAAAAAAAAAAAAAAAAAAAAAAAAAAANGTTTTATTTCTAAGGAAACGAAGATAGGATAACTTTAATAGTATTTATTTATCATTAAATAATAATAAAAAAAAATCTAATAATCATTAAATTGATGATATAAAATAACAATAAACATCACTTAACAGTATTAAATTACAAAAAAAAAATAAATAAAAGCAGTTAAAAAAAAAATAAGAATGGAGGACTCATAATTTGATTCCGTATTTCAAGGCTAGCCTTTCTTGTCCTTTATTTTATTGGGAAATAAAAACTACCATTAGTAGACTTGATTTTTTATTGATAAAAGCAGACAATGTCCACGCTTTTGCATTCAGTTGAATGTAAAATAAAGTTTAAAAAAAAATCTATTTATCCAGTATTTTAAAGATTAAATTAAAACAGCGTGCAATGTGCAGAAAACGGAATTAAAAGGGTTTTTTTTCGCATGAATTGAAAATAAACCTTAGCAAGTAATGAATTGAAGCATTTCCTTAAAGTGTCCAAATGAGAACCCAACCCACCGTCATTCTAAAATTAATCATGCTTTTTAACTTTTTAACTTTTTCTTTATTATTATTTTTTTTTATTCTCTGTTTTATTTTTTATATTCCTTTTCTACAAAGTTAACAAAATTAATAAAAGAGAGAGGTAGAGAGAGAGAATTAATGATTTTTATTTTATTTATTATATAACAATATAAACAGAGCCGTCTATTTTACTAGGATGATGCAATATTATAGTCTACGGAATCCGCGGCGGACAGCCACCTTCTGTTTGACCAGGATGATGCAATATAATAGTCCACGGAATCCGCGGTGGACAGTCCTTTCTGACCGAGCCTTTAGAGAAAATCTTTTCAATTTATAAGGGACAGTAATTTTTAAATAAAGTCCGCGATGGACAACCTCTTGCCCGCGTCGGACAGTTCGCGGCATGTTTGACAGGATCTTATATAAAGATTTTTAAAGCTTATCAAATGCGCCAACTTTTGTCGTAAAAAAAAATTATTTCATATCCATCAAAATTCAAAAGTTATGGCAGCTCAATGCTGCATTATTTCTTTTCATTAAATTTAATATTCATTTTTAGGAGCTTATAACATACCTGATAAAAACATCTTAAAAAAATCGATTTCTTCAAAGCTAAGGTCGATGGACAATATCTGTGTATGGAAGGTTAAGGGCACTATCTCCATTTTTTACGAAATTGAGGTTTTCTAAACATATATATATAATGAATAGATGATGAACGAGATAAGTATTAATCAACTTATGTAGACGGGGGAGGGTCTCGTTCATCATCTATGATTTTATTCCTGCTAAAGGTAGGGATGAAATCAAGTTTAAAACTCAATTCTCGGGAATTGATTCCTATTGGACGAAATAAAACGCAGCGCCCCGTATAGTTAATCAAATTTATTTTTTGGTACATAATTTTAAATTTTGACATCCGGAAAGGAATCATCTTAAGGCCCTTATACACGGTCAATCATTTTGCGCAAAATGTTTACGCATTTGTATTTAAAAGGACTCCATTTTAAAAAAATTTAACCGAATTTGTTGAGAAATAATTTTTTCAGAGTTTTTGTGGGGTAACGCTCCCAAATTTTGGGGTATAATTTTTCTAAACGTCTATGCCAATATTCGTCAAAATCGGTCCAGTAGTTAAGGCTCTAAGCGTCTGTACAGACAGATAGACGACTGTCAACAGACAGACATGTTTTTAAAACCACTTTTTTGGACTATATGGACTTCAAAACGTGTAAATCCATCAAATTTTGCGCCATTACAATACCTTCTCTTTATATGAGAAATTAAAAGAGAGAGTTGTACGAGCTTTACCTTTAGTGCTGTGAATTGAGTTTGGTTATTAGTTGTTTAATATTGCGTTATTGCTTGGGGTAACGCAGGCGATAGTTCTTTGAAATCATAAACCACCGTTTTGATATAGCATAAAACAAAATAATCTTAAAACTACCACGTCGTTAGCCTTCTGCAATGTGTTTTAGAGACATTACTTCGCTACCGATAACACTTTTTATTAAAAAAAAAATTGTATTGCATTTTTTATGAAGAAGATTAAAAAACACAATTAACCATGATTATATAAAGATTTTTAAAGCTTATCAAATGCGCCAACTTTTGTCGTAAAAAAAAATTATTTCATATCCATCAAAATTCAAAAGTTATGGCAGCTCAATGCTGCATTATTTCTTTTCATTAAATTTAATATTCATTTTTAGGAGCTTATAACATACCTGATAAAAACATCTTAAAAAAATCGATTTCTTCAAAGCTAAGGTCGATGGACAATATCTGTGTATGGAAGGTTAAGGGCACTATCTCCATTTTTTACGAAATTGAGGTTTTAACAGTTTCCTATTCATTTTTTCCCCTTTTTTAGAGGTACAAGGCACAATGTCCTAAAACTAAAACTCACGGATTTAGCCAGGTGGAAATGGCACTATGAACCAACATGCTGGGGAGGTAAAGAGCACTATTTGGACATGTAGCTGTTTACCTCCAGAGAATTAAGAATAAGTTAGGACTATGTCCAGATAGTGCCCTGAGTATAGTCCACTTAGTAGAGTGAGAGAGCTACTAGTCTTATCAGTATAGCTTTACATACATATTATACGCCATACATAGGTACCGTAAAATCTCGCCTATAATACGCACCCGTATATAATACGCAGGCAAAATTTTGCGCTATAATTTGGGGAAAATTAAATATTCGCGTATAATACGCACCCGACTTTTCCGTCAAATTTTAGAAAAAAATCGTTTATAATACGCACCTATTATGATATATTTTGCACATTTTACATGTAATTTCCAATATTTATAGCGCAATATTTTTACTTGCGAGGTCAGATGACTAATAAGGGGTCTATTTTATAAGAAAACTGGGTGTTTTCTTATAAAATAGATAAATTCGTACAAGAAGGGCCGCCTTTAAAGTCAGTCGTTTGTTATCAGGCCGGTGTAATCTCATAGTGTTATCACCTGTGTAATCTCACGGCGGCACTGGTGTTCGAGATAAACAAAAAATTATCTTCTATCTACTTTTATCAATGACTTTGATCGACTAGCGAAATAAAATAACATAATTATGATGATAACAAGTCTTTCTGTCTAAAAGACAGAATAAAAATAAGTATGGTAACCAAAATATATACGATAAGATACATAAAAATCAGTTTTTGTTAAAAATAAAAAGTATGTTTACGTTTATGATTTTTCAATTTTTGAGGTAAAATTTAAGTTGTAAACGAAGAGTTTTTTTTTCACTCGTGTATAATACGCACCCCTATTTTGGAAGGAAAAAAGAGGTAAAAAAAAGTGCGTATTATACGTGAGATTTTACAATTAAAAAATCATTAAAATAGCTCTCCCGAAAAATTTACTATTTGGCTCATAGTGCCCTTTACCTCCGATACACAGATATGTTAATAGGACATTTTTTGGTAAAAATTTGATTAAAATTTACCCCCTTTTCTGTGTCTCTGCTTAGCTGACCAGAGTCCGCGATGGACAACCTCTTGCCCGCGTCGGACAGTTCGCGGCATGTTTGACAGGATCTTAGGAAAATACAACTGCAAATCTGTCCGCCGCAGACAGATGACATCTGTTTGGCTAGTCTTAGGCTAATACAGTATTTATGACCACAGAGTCCGTGGTGGACAACCTCTTGCCCGCGTCGGACAATTTGCTGTTTGACCGGATCTTAGGAAAATTTAACTACTAATCGGTCCACCACGGACTGCCACCTTCTGTTTGACCAGGATGATGCAAAATTATAGTCCACGGAATCCGCGGCGGACAGCCACCTTCTGTTTGACCAGGATGATGCAAAATTATAGTCCACGGAATCCGCGGCGGACAGCCACCTTCTGTTTGACCAGGATGATGCAAAATTATAGTCCACGGAATCCGCGGCGGACAGCCACCTTCTGTTTGACCAGGATGATGCAAAATTATAGTCCACGGAATCCGCGGCGGACAGCCACCTTCTGTTTGACCAGGATGATGCAAAATTATAGTCCACGGAATCCGCGGCGGACAGCCACCTTCTGTTTGACCAGGATGATGCAAAATTATAGTCCACGGAATCCGCGGCGGACAGCCACCTTCTGTTTGACCAGGATGATGCAAAATTATAGTCCACGGAATCCGCGGCGGACAGCCACCTTCTGTTTGACCAGGATGATGCAAAATTATAGTCCACGGAATCCGCGGCGGACAGCCACCTTCTGTTTGACCAGGATGATGCAAAATTATAGTCCACGGAATCCGCGGCGGACAGCCACCTTCTGTTTGACCAGGATGATGCAAAATTATAGTCCACGGAATCCGCGGCGGACAGCCACCTTCTGTTTGACCAGGATGATGCAAAATTATAGTCCACGGAATCCGCGGCGGACAGCCACCTTCTGTTTGACCAGGATGATGCAAAATTATAGTCCACGGAATCCGCGGCGGACAGCCACCTTCTGTTTGACCAGGATGATGCAAAATTATAGTCCACGGAATCCGCGGCGGACAGCCACCTTCTGTTTGACCAGGATGATGCAAAATTATAGTCCACGGAATCCGCGGCGGACAGCCACCTTCTGTTTGACCAGGATGATGCAAAATTATAGTCCACGGAATCCGCGGCGGACAGCCACCTTCTGTTTGACCAGGATGATGCAAAATTATAGTCCACGGAATCCGCGGCGGACAGCCACCTTCTGTTTGACCAGGATGATGCAAAATTATAGTCCACGGAATCCGCGGCGGACAGCCANTCCGTATTTCAAGGCTAGCCTTTCTTGTCCTTTATTTTATTGGGAAATAAAAACTACCATTAGTAGACTTGATTTTTTATTGATAAAAGCAGACAATGTCCACGCTTTTGCATTCAGTTGAATGTAAAATAAAGTTTAAAAAAAAATCTATTTATCCAGTATTTTAAAGATTAAATTAAAACAGCGTGCAATGTGCAGAAAACGGAATTAAAAGGGTTTTTTTTCGCATGAATTGAAAATAAACCTTAGCAAGTAATGAATTGAAGCATTTCCTTAAAGTGTCCAAATGAGAACCCAACCCACCGTCATTCTAAAATTAATCATGCTTTTTAACTTTTTAACTTTTTCTTTATTATTATTTTTTTTTATTCTCTGTTTTATTTTTTATATTCCTTTTCTACAAAGTTAACAAAATTAATAAAAGAGAGAGGTAGAGAGAGAGAATTAATGATTTTTATTTTATTTATTATATAACAATATAAACAGAGTTTTTGAATTTTTAAAACGACGTACTCAAAGTATTGTATTGAAGAGGTTGTATTGTGGACGTTAGAAAAGTGCCGTAATATTCCCGAGCTTTTGTTTGCCAAGTTATAAAGGGTTTTGCTTTTCAATTTTATCGTATCTTTCATTTCGAGAACCCTAAGCATTGCTCTTGGATTTAGAAAAAAATTTTTTTTTTAAAGAATTGTAATTAGAAGGTTTAAGTAGTGTAAAAAAGTCAATAATATTTCTTATAAACTCAGTATTTAACGTGAATTAATGACGCCATAATAACTTATTATAGGCTCAATATTGACTAATTGTAGACACTATATTTTTACTAGGTGTGCAATGCAGTTGTTTGCTTGCAATATTGAGCTGAGCGTGCATTTTAATCTTAAACGAGAAACATTTTTATTTATAAACATTTGAAATCGGATCAAAAATAGTAATATTTCTAATTTTTAATTAAAAAGCTTTTTTCTTGTTTTTCTACTTTACCCCTCTCCTAAATGAAAACATGACAAAAGTGAACATAACAATAACTGTACTCTTAAAGAGCTTTCCAAAGATAAGGATCATGAAGGGCATATACTATTTTAACTTTTGTACTCCGTACCCCTTAGTACAATTTGTACCATTTCAGATTTATACCTTCCTGTGGTTAGTCACTATGACCGTTCCGAATTTTATGCGAATCAGTTCAGCCATTCAGGAGGAGTATGTGTCCAATTAAATGCAAAGTGTAGCATCGCTTCGTTCAGCTCTAATTATGACTAGAAACGTTAATGGAAAATAACACAACAATATTGTCACCTCATTTTTATATTAATAATTAACATTATGTGTTTCGACATTTTGTACTATCAGTGTTAACATAGTAAGATTTAAATATCTCCTAATTTAATTCGGGAACTAGCTATCGTTATTGACTGAGGAAATCATTCTTCAGTGTAGCTCAGTTGGATAGAGCGCTATACTGGAAATATAGAGGCCCGTGGTTCGAGTCCCGGTGCTGGAGTTTATTTTTCTCTGTCTATCTCCCGTTGTTAATAATAATTATAATTTGATTTAAATTAAAATTTAAACTTTCCGTTGTAGGATTACTACCAGACACTTAAAAATAAATTTTCTAAATATCTTAAAATATTTATACATTATTTTAGGTTTTAGTTTTCTCAAGATTGTTCTCATATAAGTGTTCTCATAAGTGTTATTATGATATTAGGTGTTAGATATTATTAGATTTTTCATTGAAAAATGCTATATTTGTGTCATTAACAGCTCTTTGAATTTCCAAGTTTTCAGAAAATTCTAATATCCTAATTTTTCTGTCATGTGTGTAGGAATTTATAATTTATTGAATTCAAATACCTATATAATCTGCTTCTTTTACTTGTTTGGCAAAAGTGAATACTGGATACATTTACATGTTTTGGATGTCTGTCTTTCGATTTTGTCATGATTTATAGGACTCAGCAATGCGTATACTTATACACGATTGTTCGACATATACACCTTTACAGGTCACGCATATCTGTTTATATACTTCGCATTTATATTTTGTTTCGAAATGTTGTTTAAATAAAACCAGAATAGTGCTTATTTGTGAGTAATGTTTGGCTCTAAGTTTGTAAATATTTCCCTATTTGTTCCAACAGCTTCCCCATGTATTAAGCTAATCCAGGGATTAGGTGTTCTATTGGATCTAGATTGGCTATAACATTTATTGTTAATTTTTATTTTTTATTTATAATTTATAATTTTGTCTAATTGTTGTTGTGTTCTATCCATTGTTTTTATTATAGAGATTTCCTTTTAAACTTAACCCTATACCAGGTTCCACCTTGGATCTTCACGTTATACCCCTTATCTTAGTTCCTTCCTTAATCCCTCTATATCCCTAGTCTACCCCCACTTTGTATTGATAGTTTAAGTTATAAAAGCTTGTAAAATATGAAGTTAGGAGAGATTTTACTCTTACTATGTTAATACTTAAGACAATATGAAATGACGAAACAAGTAGGTAAATTATAAATATAAAAATGTGGTGAACAAATTTTTGTTTCAAAACAACCAGTCATTCTATATTTACTAATTGTAAGATCTATTATTTACTAATTAGGGTCTATATTTAGTAATTATGGACTCCATATTTACTAATTAGTGGCTATATTTTGTAATTACGGACTCCTTATTTACTAATTATACACTATCTAGTTCCTTTGTTACTTCCTGTTGTTTATTTATGTTCTACCTGACAATATTGTACTGTTAAGTTTTTCTTATACAATGTGTTTTTTTGTTATGGGTTGTGTCCCCATTTTGAGTTTCCTATAGGTGTAAATGACAAAAAATTTCATTTTTCGAGAGTCTTTTTTTACAAACAAATGGGTAAAATAATAATTCCTTCTATTTTAGTTGTTACATTGTTACTTAAATTTGTACTTTTTGTATACCGAGTACATGGTACTATTACTTTACCTGCATAAATCTTCATTTTGGACAAAATAATAAAGAATAACTATTTCCTTAAAAAGTTGAAAATAATTACAGTTATATCTTGGATAAATTTAAAGATTTGTACTTTTTGAGTACAGAGTTAATGGTAAAAAATTATGTTTTTTTTGAACCAGCATAAATGTTTATAAGAAGTAACTTTTATTTCGAAAAATGATTTTTTTTTTTTTTAATTTACGCGTATAGGCAACCTGAACGGAAAGTAGGGAGGGGTTAATTTTGACATCTTTTTTTAATTTTTTTTTTTTTTTTTCACTTTTTGTGACATAAATTACCTTTGGATATTCCAATCAAAAATAACCCCCTAATCTTGATACTATTTTTTAAAATTGTAATTTTTTGAGTGCAGTTTATATAGTTCGAAATTTTTAACATGATAATTCTTCATTTCAATACAAGCAAAAATTATTATAAACAGTAACTTTCTCTGGATTTTATTTTATTTTTTTTAATTTTTTTTAGTCATTTACACCTATAGGCAACTCGAACTGGGGGACATACTGTATATTAAAGTTTTATGCCTTTTTGTGTTTATGGGATCTTCAATTAAAGATATAATTATAGATAGCATGTGTTTATGGAATTTCTAGTACATTGTTTGGGCTTTATAACAAACTAATTTTTATGTATATTAAATATATATATATATTCTATAAACAAAACCATTTTATTTTTGGTTTCTACTGATATTATTGTGTCACTTAACTATATGTATATAATAAAGAAGATTTTGAGTTTCTTAACTGGATTGTTAGTTCTTTATGCAAATCTTCAGTTTTATACTGAGCTTGATGAAATTTTTCACTCTTGACCTTCAAAGCAAGTGGGAAGTTCAGTGACTCCATGAGATTTCTAAACTCCACCGAGCGCTCCAGCACTTAAGTTACATGAATAGAAAGAGGGGAAACTGCCAAACCCGCAATAAAAAGCATTGTAGGTCCAGTCTTCATCCAAAAATTAAGTGGTATATAGGTATGACACAGTCCCGTTGTTAAAATCCAGGTTGATATATTTAACAGACTATATGATATGCGGGTTTAGTTTACTTTAACTTTATAAATACATATATACTATATATCTACTATATTCTACATATATTATATATCTACATCTGTAACTTCTATTTATATCTGTTAAGCTTTTATGTTAAATTCTCTTTATTCCATCATCCAACTTATACGAATATAAAAAAACATTTAGGTTATATTTAGTAGAATATTATGCACCTTTAAATAAGAAAAGCTTGAGTTATCTTCATTTTTAGCTTACATTTATCTATTCGAAGGAAATAGTACATTACACATATAGTGCGGAAAGTAGGATTTTGCATGCGAGGGTGGAGTTTGCACCCGAGCGACAGCGAGGGTAGTAAAACCACACGAGCAATGCAAAATGCATTTTTCCCCACGAGTTGCGTACTGTACTTTATCTACGATTTTGGATTTTGATAATAAATACAGAAAAAAATTAATAAACTTCCTGTTTGTATGTTCGTATTTCTCTTTTGATAAATATGACATTAATTCATTAGTTGAATTTTGTGCAGCATTAATTATTTCGGGAGGAGTATTATTCTCCTAATTTTCGTCATAATGACATAAGTCAATCATTCTTTTTCACTAAAAACTCGATATAAACAGTTACTTTAATTAAAAAAAAGAGCAAATTAATTTTGTTAAATGTAAACAAATCGCTAAATTGTGTGTTAAGTTGCAGAATTCTCCTTTTTTTACCGCACCAGGGTGGAAAAAAGAGGAATTATGAAACGCGAATAGGCAATGAATACAACAACCGAAAGAATCACTTTCTACGCATCTAAACAAAGATACAATATTTATGTTTCACATCAATCGTAGATGAACATATTTTATTCTTACTACTATTTCTTTTAATCTAACGGCTTTTGACTTAAAAGCAATATCATAATAATATGTACTACTATAAACGCTCCAATTGTGATAATGTTCTTTAACTTTNGTCATGTATTTAGTGAGTATATATCTAATGGATAAATTGATTTCCTGTGGATTTTCTTCAATGGATTCATTGATGAAGTTAACTTTGTAACATTAGGACAAGTCACAGGTTACATCCAATCAATTTATGTACAATACACAATTTACACTTGAAACATTTCTTAGTAATAATCCTCTAATTTATAGTATACATTGCTCACAAATAAATCTTTTATTTCATTACAAAGGAGGTGATACAATATTATTCCTATTATAAAATGTCTATGGTAAGGAATCATGATCTCGTTTTATGTTTTGGTATTGTATGAATGGTGAACTACTATTGCACTTTTTTTTTAATTGGGTGGTTTTCTAATATTATTATTCCTCTTTTCTTCTTTTTCAAATTGTTGGATTTCTTCCAATCAATCTTGAGACGGTAGATCTTGAGGGGTTGGGGTTTTGAAAACATATATTTTTTTTTCTGTTGCTTTTATTTCCTTTGTGAAAATTCCTCTACATAGTTTCAAGAGAGACCACCGAACCTATTGCTCGAAGGAAAAGCTAGAGTAAAATCTTAAAACATTATGTGAGTGGAATCAAAGAGAGAGAGTCTCTCAATTTCACAACCGAAAGTGAGATTGAGAGAGAAGAATTAAATGAGTTCTGGGTGGCAAAAGACTGTTTGGCAACAATTACTTGAAATTAGTTTGTTTCACTGTATTTCCTTCTTTACTGCCAGAGTTGTGTTGAAAAACCCAATTTTCAAAAATTTCTAATTAATTTAATGAGGTTTGTTGATTTTTTTAATTACAGTTCCTTTTATTTATTGTAAGATGTTATTTTTTTCTTGTATTTTAAAATTTCAAGTAGACGTTTTCCCCTTCTCCTTGAAAGAATTTAATTTAATTTGAAATTCCAGGTTCAATTATAGATTTAGGGGTGAAAAAAAAACTTTTAAGAAGATCTCACAATGGTTTGTTATTAAAAGATGCATTTGAAATAAGACCCACTTGAGAATAATTCTCGTTTTTTTTTCTTTTAATTATATTTTGTTCATGTTATTATTCTATTATATAATTAACTGAGTATGTATAAATATATGTATATATATTCTAAGGAGATAAAATAAAACACACTCGTATATAATGAGAATATAATTATATATAAGAATATAAACAAAAACAAAGTGACAAAAAAGTAGCATCCATCTCTGTGGCATAAAGTTTTACATAATAACTTTTATACATTTTTTTTTTTTTTTTTTTTAGAGGTTTCTTTTCTTTATTATTATTTTTTTTAATTTTCTTTTTTTACAAACACTTGTAACAATTGACTGAGATGTTAATATTCATTCCCAGTTTGAGGCCTATTAGATGGAATCAACAGCGTGTCCTTAGCCCTTAAATGTCCTGTGAAGGGCCAACTTCAAAATCTTAACGGGAACTCTGTTTATGGCAGAATCGTATAGCAGAGGTCTAATACAAATTCGTAAAAGTACAAATAATTTTCTTTAGCCTCTGAGAAGGAAGCTATAGCTGCTTAAGCTAGCAGTGGTCTTC
The DNA here is from genome assembly GCA_001010745.2 of Gerris buenoi. Taxonomy (NCBI): domain Eukaryota; kingdom Metazoa; phylum Arthropoda; class Insecta; order Hemiptera; family Gerridae; genus Gerris; species Gerris buenoi. The sequence goes on from KZ651246.1 coordinate 232,151, forward strand.
AAGCTGTTAAAGCACTGCTCCAACTCAACGCTTTTCTCTACTGCATCCGTAAAAAAAAACAAAAAAAAACGATGCCATCAAGTTTTGGAAAAGTAAGAGACAACTCTTGTCAGGCCAAGAGTTGAAAAGACAGTACTAGCGACAAGTCATGTATTTAGTGAATATCGGTCCGTGGCGTTCAAAGCTCGATAATCCCCCCATGGTTGCCAGGTTATATCCTTCTTCCACGATGTAAAGCGGGCTTGCCTATTTACCATCTGATGGTCAGCAAATCTCCTGCTCAGTTAAAGTTTAATTTACAATTCTGAAGGTGAAGCTGTGTATGTTTGTATTGGAAATCTGGTTATCTGTCACTTCCATGACTTTATCTGCAAGCAGAAAGCTTCGAAGATCAGCTTCGTCAGAGACTAACCGAGCGATCATTGATTCTAGATTTGACAAGTTCGTGTATCCGGCTTACTAAGGGGCTGGGTTATTGTCCCCTAACTCTATTGCTGACAATGTCTGTCTTATATCGGCCTCTCCTTTAAATCCGTATGCTCCGTGCAGTGGTAGGCAAGCTACTAGGTCAGGAACATGTTCTAAATTTCCTTCTCGAGGGCTCTAATTCAACAGTTACGTTGGCTGTGACAAACTGTGCCATGAGTTAGACGAATCAGAGTTAAGGTTTGGTTTTCCAGGACGGAGGTATCTTGATTGCAATTCTATTGGCATTAGTGGCCTGTCGGAGGTGCATTAACATTTCCTGGATTTGAGATTGAAGCGGTGTATGTTCTGGCATCTTGGATTCGCTCAGCAAACCCGTAAGAATTGTAGTTCCGTAATAATTTAATTTTTAATTCATGAATTCGTTTGACAGTAACTAAGATAGAATATAGTTTTGTACTTACGACCATAACAGTACGCGTCTTCGCTTCGTAAGTTGCACGGTCACTGCTTATAGGTTCATATAAGTGTAAATAGTTCTATGAAAAACAATTTAGTTCACATTAACAAAAAGAGAATAAATCCTCTTTGAAATCCAAGGAAGAACTAAAACTGTAATTTAATTTGAACTTTGACAAATAACAAAACTAAATCTAATGCCATGACCAGTGTCGATCACATGCCAGTGTGTCACTACATATATGTATATACATACTTTTTAAAACATGAATTTAACTTTATTGGCTTATAGTTTATCTTAACTCGACATCAATATGAAGTCTTTTTTTTTTTTTTTTTTTTCGATCGCATAAAAGAGGTTAGGTTTGATTCGCATTAGGATCCTAGAGATTTATCTCTAAAAGAAGCTGGATATGTGTTTGTAAAGACACATACAGCTGTGGATACGCGTGTCACGTATCGCTAGGGTTGAACTGATACCGTTTACCGTATCTCCTAATGGGTTTTTTTTCTGGCCTGAGCGTAAAGGTAGAAGTACACAATACACCCCGATAGCTTACAATACCCCTCGACCTCCTTGTTTTTTTTTCATTTAGATAACGTTACCTCGGTGTAAAAGAATCTCGACTTGCCTAAAAAAAAGCTTTTGGAACAACAAATCTTTTGTTCACAAAAGAGCTCATCCTTCCCGCCGAATTCAGCTTTACTGCTTAATTTATTCTATTTAATAAAATATAGAGATCATTATTTTAATATAAGATTTTCCTTCCTCTTTGTGAAATTCATTTTGCTGCTGATAGCATTAAGCGGCGAGAGTTAGATCTTAGTTTACATTTTAACAGACCCTAAACACCGGCTATATTATTACCGTGTTGCGGGATATAACCTTATTTCCCCTTTTAGATGAAAATAAATTAGTATGGTATAACAAAGTGGAAAATTATTCCTTTCAAATTTTCTTCTTTAAAAAAATAATAAATAAATGTATCGTTCGTTGTAAAATGTATCGTTTGTTGTAAAAATGTATTTTGAAAAGAATTAATTCGCTTTTTTACACAGTTCTGCGTAGTTAGATTCCGAATCTGAAGTCTAAATTTCTCGTATACGAGTACATACAGTTTTCCCGGAAAATGCGCCTAAATACTGGACAAATTTTTTTTAATACTCAATAGATATTTATCGCAAGACGCTCACTTCAATGATAAAGAAAATTTATTTTAATTTTGCCTTAACTCTGCTAAGTACAAATAGTTAGTTAATTTTAATTTTGTCTCTTTTCTAACTACCCGACATTTATACGTAGTTAGTATCGTATAATTTGCAGTATGATTTTATAATTTATATTTAACGAAAGCGTAAGGGATTTCGTCCCTCGGCGCGTAGGACGTAGGTGTTTGCCGTGATCAATTATGCGGTTCCCGTAGGGCTATCCTCTCTGATTGCAAGCGCAATGAATCGAATAAGTAACTCAAGCTAAGCAAATAATGAAATTTTAATAAAAATTAATTCTTCATTGTTCAGTCTAAAGTGATCATTCATCTGTGTATAACAAAATCATCTCTATATAAAAACAAATTGCACTTTTTATAATAATATAATAGTATAAGACATAAAGTAAATTAAGTTGTCATTTTAGGTTTTCTGTTCCAAAAAATCGGAGCTTCATTTTTTCTTTTTATATATATACACTTCATACATTCATACACTTCATACACATTCATACACTTATATATATATATATCACTTCTTTTTGGCGGTTTTGAAAAACATTGAAAATTGGCAACGAGATCGTAGTTGAGTTAATATAGATATTCAATGACAACAATATATATTTTTATCAGTCAACAGTACATTTTTATGTCAACAATATTTCGCTTCCTATGGCTTGGACACCAATAATGGTTAGTTTTTCAAAATTAGAGATAACAAATTTTCCCTCAAGAAAAGTCTCATTCATTTTTAACGTTGACTAGACGGTTTATGAATTATAGAGCAAAGAATATCTTAGAATATCTAGTATCCGTTAGCGCACCACTTTTTAGGTATTTTTACGAATATCTTCACTTCATATGGTTTGGAGACAAATTAATGTCATTATTAAAAAGAAAGGTTATTAAATTTCCCACAAAAAAGGTGTCATTAATTTAATGTTTTACATATAACGGACGGTTTAGAAAAAATCTTTGCTTACTACAACTTACGTAGTCTCTGTTTGTGCAAGACTTTACGTATTTTTGCGAACATCTCGCAATTTATAATAAGCTAATATTTTGCTAAACCGCTCGTTGTACGTAAAAAATGTTGGTTACAGACTACTAGATATTCATAGCACTATATTTCGTAAACCATTCATTATAAGTAAAGAATGAGACTTTTTTTGTGGGAAATTTTGTTATCTTTTGAGCCCCACTTTGATAAGTGTCTGAGCCATAGGAAGCGAGATAATCGCAATTTTTTGACCTTTGATGATGATTCTTGAATATCATGTCCAAATTTTAGGGGCCCCCCTGACCCCCCTCGCTACGCCCATGATTTATCTTACGCATTAAAAGTAAAACACAAAGGGAATCATGGCTGATTATTGTAAAGGCAAATCTCGGTTAACAAACGTTTCGATTGAAAGTTTTACAAATAAACTTATAAAGTCAGCTTATCGAGTTTTATCTTGAGTACATAGTATCGTTTTAAAATGTGATTATTGGAACGAAGTCTCGAGCTTCTGGGTTGCTCTACTGATAAGCAAACAAGGCGTTTATCTAAAATCCCATTCCCCCCTCTACTCAAACATCTTTGCTATCAGATTAATCTCTTTGCCAAACATTTTTTCCATGCTAAAAAAAGAAAGAAAAAGGGCGATACTTCGGTGTTTGGTACTTTGCATCAAATTTCGATACCCTTACTACTCTACGCAATGTACTAATAACTTAAGTAAATCCTATCACCAATATTTTTAGTAGTTGCACGAATTGCTATTCGTATTAACGATATTCGTTTTAATTACCGACTCAGAGACCTTAGATGAAAATAATTATAAATTATATTTTGAAGTATCAAATTATTGTTATAATATAAATATATTGGTTACGAAAGAAATGGTTGTTTATCTTATGTTAACCTGTATAAACATAAACCAGAATTTTATAACTTTTAAAATTAATTTTCAACTTTTTTAAATGTTTGGCTTAATTTTAAATTATAATTTTGTTATACATATTATATTGGCTGTACTTGTGTTATATGTTGTCGTTTTTTTATTTGTTAATCTGTTTTTACTCTTTTAATGTTATAATTTTTTTTTTTATTATTATTTTTTTTGTTNTTTCAGGCGGCGGAGTTGTGAGTATTTGTCCATTAATAAAAGTCAAATTAAAATATGGACATTATAAAATACTATACATCATATTAATAAACAACACCTGCCTTCCTGCTACATAAGCTGGTTTCCACCGATATTTTATTTATACTTGATCTATTGGTCATCATAATCGCACAATTGATACCCAATTAATATTTAAATGGCGGCAAAGACACGCGATCAACAATATATATTAATTTATACAGCATATACACAACGCTTTCTGAAAGAAATAGATAGCATCATATTGTACAATATTTTATGTGATTAATTGACCTAATGCAGAGCAGAGTATGATAAAGTTGGAAAGAGATCCAATATCCAATTGACTATTTAATAACCCTATACGTTTATTAATTCTAAAGATGAAACACTCGGGTTTCTCTTTAGTGCACTGCAGAGTGCAGAGCCGACCATAAGTCAACAATGCTCATTATGCTTTGTCTAAACAACGTACAGCAATTAAACTACACCCATTCTCCAACAATATTCCTTCTATAACCTAACTTAAGCTTCAACCCTATCAGTTGTCATCCATTTATAAATTATATACTAATATGTATTTATAAGTTATATACTGTGTATAGTTTATAAATGGATGAAAACTGATGGAGTTAAAGCTTATTAGGTTATAGAAGGAATATTGTTGGAGAATGGGTGTAGTTTAATTGCTGTACGTTGTTTAGACAAAGCATAATGTGCATTGTTGACTTATGGTCGGCTCTGCACTCTGCAGTGCACTAAAGAGAAACCCGAGTGTTTCATCTTTAGAATTAATAAACGTATAGGGTTATTAAATAGTCAATTGGATATTGGATCTCTTTCCAACTTTATCATACTCTGCTCTGCATTAGGTCAATTAATCACATAAAATATTGTACAATATGATGCTATCTATTTCTTTCAGAAAGCGTTGTGTATATGCTGTATAAATTAATATATATTGTTGATCGCGTGTCTTTGCCGCCATTTAAATATTAATTGGGTATCAATTGTGCGATTATGATGACCAATAGATCAAGTATAAATAAAATATCGGTGGAAACCAGCTTATGTAGCAGGAAGGCAGGTGTTGTTTATTAATATGATGTATAGTATTTTATAATGTCCATATTTTAATTTGACTTTTATTAATGGACAAATACTCACAACTCCGCCGCCTGAAATCTATATTCAAACATAGAAAAATCTGGTGAGTAAATCCCAGAGACGTGAGACAATTTTCACGCTGATGATCTCATCAAGTAGATGATTAAAACGTAACCTAATAAATGATGATTACACTTAAAAACAACACAACAGAAAAAATAAATAAATAAAATGTACAGTCGGTTTAAATATTTTTGTTTCTAACCATTCAAAGCTTTTTGGTAATATAGAATTATATACATATAGGCTAAACATAGAATAAAGATGTAAATAGCCCTTATTACTTCCCTTATACATTATGGTATTATTAGGTCCCGAGTAAATAATAACGCAAATCTAAGGAATAATCAGTTTGTTGTCTGACCATAAGAACAATTAAATTATTTTTTCTTTTCTTTTTTTTTAACAAAAGAAGTTTCTTGTTACATATTATAGGAGAGAGAGAGAGAGACAGAGAGAGAGAGAGAGAGAGAGAGAGAGAGAGAGAGAGAGAGAGAGAGAGAGAGAGAGAGAGAGAGAGAAAAGGGAAGGTGGGGATGTGAGGGGGGTGTAAAAGTTTAAGAGGGGGAGGTGTAGGCTTGACGGCTTGGATGAAGTTAGAGGATTACTGGGGTCAGGTACAATGTATACATTTGAAATTACTTAAATGCTTAAAAACTAAGGTGGGACCAGGGTGGCCGAGCGTCTTAAGGCGCTTGCTCAGTTATCAATGAGTCGAGGCAACTTGAGGTCGTGGGTTCGATCCCGGGCCATGATACTCTGAATTGCATCAATAAATCGCGGACGGTGGAGGGCGAGGGACACCCCCTATGGTGCACTCTTCCCTCACTCTTTGATGTGGGTCCGTTCCGTGTCATGATGATGTGATTTTTATCTATGGTTCGAGAACGGAGCATGGCAAGGGACACCCCATATGGGGCACTCTTCCCCCACGCTTTGACGCTCGCGTATATAGTTTACTATTGACCACACCATTCTCTCTTCGGAGGTACAATGTACTAATGTATAATGTGTGAAGTAGCTGGAACTCTCCACCAAGGGGCGTAAAAAGGGCTTAAGGGATGGCCTAATTGCAAGGTTCGAAAAAGTTATTTGTCCTACTTGTTCTAGTAGGAAGTACTAGACTACTACAAAAAACTAAGGTACATGGTTCTAGGTACTAAAAGGAAAAAATAAAAATAAATATATCTTGAAAAATCAACATATTGTTGAAATAATAAAAACTCCTTTACAGATTTTAGGTTGTTAGAAAGAGTTTCTTATCTTAAATTAGGTATTTACTCAGTACCTAATAATACCATATTGTTATCCAAATACCACAAAATCTCCGTCAAAACTACTAATGAATTACCGCTTCTATTATAACAACCGGTTACCTCTCCACAATAATTTTAACTACCAATATACTCTTTTTACTAGTTAACACTACGATTGATTACTTCACCGTGGTAGATTTCTTTAAACTCTTTTTCTATTCAAAAAGTTTTAAACTTACTGTCACTTAAACTAAATTTATTATTTCATTTTTACACCAACTGAAACAAGCTAAATATAAATTGAGTCTATGTGATTTTAGTTCACACATGATTTTTTTTTAAACCGGTATTAGAGAGTGAAACATTAAGAGGGAAAGCGTTGTATTAAAACTGTTTCAGAACAGGTTTTGTTGTGCGGAAAATGTTGAGATTTGAAGAAGGGCAGAGCATTCCGAGGACGCATGAACTATTATGAACAAAAGATGCTCCGGGGTCTGCCCTAAAAAGGAGGGGGGGTCAGCCATTTTCTATTATATGAACACAAAACTTGAGGCATTGAAGCATCACTGTCATGAAGTGCTACAACTGAGTGAGGTTCTTGCCTCAGCCACACATCACTTCACATATTAACTGGGGAAAACAAAGAACACTGTGCTCTCACAAAGTATAGCCATGCACGTTATCGCACAATCATGAGGATTCTTTCAGTTAACTTTTTTCAAGGTTGGAGCAGAGAAGCCCCTATCAACAATTTTTTACTTAAATATATATATATATATATATATGTGTGTGTGTGTGTGTGTGTGTGTGTGTGTGTGTGTGTCTTAATTTTACAATACAAATATAGAAATTAACACAACGCAAGGTTGGAGCAGAGAAGCCCCTATTACGCATTTTTTGCTTATTAATAAACTGGCGATCCTTTTATTTGTTATATAAAACTGACCAACTTATTTACAATACCACTGTCGAAGAGCTGCAAGATTAGGTTAAAGCTTTGTATATATGTTTTATTTCAAAGTAGTTTTATGTTAGTGTTCTAACTAAAAGATAAAATAATAATAATTCGTTGTATAATTGTAAGAGTAAGGGTGTTTATAAACTCTAAACTGGCAAACTTTAGGACTCTACAACCCCTATTGATATTATTTTGTCTGTTTCGTTAAGTTTGTACGATTTTACTAGCATTGTAAGATTCCGGTGAAAAAGAGAAAAGAAAGACGTATTATTTGGCACACCAAGTACGAAGAGAAGAAAACAAAAGTGGTTTTATCGATTTGATTTGTTTTGACAGATTCTCTATCAGGTTACTCCAACAATTGAGGATAGACCAGATGTTCTATTTTGATATAACCGTAACCTTTGTCTATATGAACATGACAATATCAATGAAGTTAGTTATAGTGAAGAAACAATACAAAAAATTAAATTAAAAAAAAATAATAAAAATATCTGTCCGAATTTGCTCATATATGTTCAAGTTATGGTCATAATTACTCAGCAAAGTGTTTTTTATTTATTACTTTTCGTACGTTGGTATATTTAATTTAACATATCTACCTTTATTTCTTTGTTTATCTATATATATAT
>KZ651246.1:241381-258675 GCA_001010745.2 Gerris buenoi
ATTTAATTAATTTATTTAATTGAATTGAATTGAATTTATTTTATTTATTTATTAATTAAATTGATTTATGACATTTAATTTATTTTTTTATTTCATTTAATTTATGAATAAATTTTACCTCATTTAAATGAATGAATAAAAGTAAATGAATACTTTACTTTATTTTAATGATGTTTCACTATATTTAAATTAATTTTTCACTATATTTAAATGAATGTTTCACTATATTTAAATGAATGTTTATTTGGGGTAATTTATAGCTTAGTTGAGTGTTTTATATTGTAATGAAGTCCTTAATATGGCAAATTATTTCAACGACATTGTTTTCTTTTTTATACGATGTAGCTATATTTATATTTACAATTATTATTTCTCCTCGACTTTAACAACTTATGTTTCAATAAATCTCGAGTACTAATAAATAATAAAATAAATTGACAGAGGTTCTATATTTATTTTTATTATTCTGTAATAAAACTAATCAAATATAATGAAATTTATTTCATGACAGAGCCTACAATTTACTAATTTAAATAATTAAGTATAAAATATTATATTTAATGAAATGGCCTACTCAATTAACCAATATGATAGTAATTTGTATAAAACAGTAATAATATACAGCCACTGATTGCAAGCATGAAGCGCGGGGCGAATGCTTGTATATATATAAAGTGTGTGTGTGTGTGCAAAACAAATTATTTTTATTATCTTGGAGTCCCTGTTAAGTGTTTAACTGTTAATCTTCTATGACTTTTTGCTTTGTCTTCTCTCAGTTTATTTTCTTTCCTTTTTGTTGTGAAAATTCTCTATTGTGTTTCCCGATATGAAGATTGAAGTATAAATTAAAACAAGGCGTTCTGTTGAGCATTATAACCGATTCCTGAGTATTCATCATGGGAAAATTATTATTTTATTAATTTTTTATTATATTCTGGAAGAAAATTTTTAATGTAGAAAAAATATATTATAAAAAGGGCTCCCAAAAAATACAAAAATATTATTCAGGGCCTTCTTTCTTCACTTATTTATTTTTTCCCATTATTTATTTATTTTTTTAAGAAGAAACGAAAATCACTTTACTCTCAATTGAATGAGCCCAAAAGAACCGCTCGCTTTTTAAACGTAGCCGTTTTTCTCCTCCTGAATTTTATTTATCACTTTGAGGAAAGCGTTTTTAAGAGGTTGAGAAGGGGTGGACCTTGGTAGGACGGGAGTTTGCTTTAAAAACTAAGAGCAAGGAGGGCCCCGGCCCTTCTCATTTATCCAATGATGAAACCCATTAGGGTCTTTTTTAGGACAACCTTGGAAAAAAAAAAATTAATAAAACAAGGACCCAGAAAATGTTTAAGCCTGGTCTTTGCTTTTACCTAAGCAAAGGTTTCCTTTTAAGAGAATAAATGTTTGTAAAAATATAACTAAATATAGTATATATGTTGCCTTCCTTCTTTATTTTTGGAAAGAAGTTCCTTATGACACGTTATGCCGTCTGGCGTTCGCGCGCAACGCTCGCGTAAACGTAAACTTCAAACATAAAATTTGAATTTTAGGACGGAAAAAAATCCAACTTCATCTACTCAATGATACACAAACAATTTTTTAATATACATTTTTTTAGTAAAACCAACACCGACACCGCTATGAGGTGATAAATACCGCTAAATTATTAGAGCGACCTAAACCTTTAAATGAGAGAAAACAACATTTTTACAGATATCTTACGTTCTAACGTAAAGATTTTAATAAAACTTCATACACATTGTCTAAAGTACAATTGAAACAGGCATGTAAAATTTCATTTTTTTATGAAAAATTTAACTATACTAAAATCTGGGAAATTTGATGATAGCTTCCTTTGTTGACATAGGCAACTTTTGTTAGAGGGTTTTTTTCAATCAGCTATTTCGATTCATGTTATCGTCAATTTGTATGCAAAATATATATCTTCTGAACAAATTGTATAAGAGCATTGGAATTTTGTAGGTAGGTTCCTCTTTGCATCTAAATGACGTTTACAATCCGCCATCTTAATTTGTGATGACACTTATTAATATGAAAAATTTAACGACATCTGCTGCATTAATTGTCCTAGAACCTTGATTTTTTTTTTATGTTAGCTTTCTTTTATGACATATTTACAAAAATATGTGTAAAAGGATATGACAAAATATTTGTAAAAGGATTTTTCAATCCAAATGACGGCCGTGTACTACTTATTTACTTATTACTTATTACGTGAACAATGCTTTGACGGAATTACGACAAGATATTAAATAGTTGTCCCCCTTGCACTTTACTCTCGTCTTAATATGAGACAAAGCGATAATATTTTACAACAATTTAAATTCAACAAGCAATAATAGTTATTTATGTAAAATAATTTAACATTTACAAACAGGGATTATTCAAACGTCTGTATATTATTCTGAGTTAAACTCGGTTGTACAGTGTAGAAAATGCAAATTATTATTTGTACAAGTGGATCGGTTAGTACTAGGGTTTAGGTCTACCCGTTTAGTACAAGTACTAGGACCTGCTACTAGTAACTGCTGGGGGTGTTGAAGATTTGACCGCGCCTATCATTTCATTATATACGAAAACCCTGCAGTTATCGGTTAGACTAGGTGTATTATATGAATATTAAAGTAAAGTAAACGGGTAAGGAGTGTCGACATAGACAGGATCAAGGGTGGTAACACAAGGCATCATCGTCAACAAAATCTAAACGTGTAGAAAATCAGGCTTCGACTCCCATATATTTTGTTTTCGTTTGGAAAAGTCGATTGGAAGAACAAGCACATGTACTTACTTACTCCACGACGTGGCCCTTGACCTCTCGAGTTCATGCCGTTTGTCTTGTGTCATCTGCCTGCCACCTTCCTAGGACAAACGAATATACTTTTAAATATATTTACTATATTAAAAATCATACATATTTTCCTACAAAAATACAAGTACATTACGTATAACTAAGTTTATCGGCATATTCACATTGAATATTTAAGTAAAATTTTAACTGGTGATAACGATCCAGAAAGAGTTGTAAAGACTGAGTCGTCACTGAAACCTAAGTTTTAAATTAAAAAGTACCGTTTTTAATTTAAAATAATACCAGTGAAATGTCTGTCTTTATTTAATTCGTATCCGTCAATTAAATGCACGATAAATGTTTTTTAGTGGATACCAATCAGTTTTTTTTATATTCTTTTAGGAAAACTAATAATTTATTTGTACGATCTAACAGGTATGATTTACTCGTGTTTAACGGCTAAGAATTCAAGTGGTAGTTTTTTGTTTGACTGCTATCAGCAGTTTTAAGAAAGGTATTTGGCTTGGGAAAGGTAGTGGGAATGTTATCGTGCTTGTAAGAAAACGACGATAGTAAAACACACCTCGCATATTTATTTAGTCTATATGTGTATATCAGAAATCCGTGTCAAGACCCCTTGAAATGGATTTTGGATTCGGTCCCAACACCCCACCTTCACCGTCTCTAAAGCATTCCTGGATTTACGAATTTTCCGCCATTATGCCACCGCTGAATTTCCCATGTGTTTCGGTAGAAATTTTTTCCTCATGATTTTTTTTTAGTGTGGGTGAATGAAAATTGTCTAGAAGTATTAACAAAACACATCATTTACTAGGTAAAAAAATACAATTATAACCAAACATATCATGTTTAAATAAATTTGGAATATATTTTTACCAGTAAGTGTAATGCTGGAGAATTATAAGATGCTTTAACTGAGTTAAATTTTCAGGGGCTCGAAATGATTAGCCGTGAGCTATGGAGCACCAGCTTAACTACCTTAGTACCGTCTCGTTTCCATTTCGTCTATACATATTTAAATATTGAAATTAACTAAAGAGTTAAGTATAGTCCCTCTCACCGGAGTTTCCGACCTCGGTTTTGTTTGTCCCGGTAAATAAAACCTGTTTCTTATCCGGTGTAGGACTATCTGGTGGATACAGACGGGTAATCTCCCCAGTCCGGCCCCCTCGGTCCATAAATTTCCATGCATTTAATACCCCGGATCTATTATTCTCTACCTCTGAAGCTTATTACGATAAAGTCGTCCTGCCGAATAAACTTTTTGTAAATTTAAATTTAACCTTCTCCTAAAATAGAATCCGACCTAAACACTAGGTCCCGCTCGGGTTTCAAATTGTTATTATTCTATTTAGGTTTCAGATCCGTTTGTTTTTAGAGGAACAAGAGGTGCTAGAGAAGTCAATAGGTTAATTTTAATGTTTTTTTTTTATTTTTGTAAAAAAATATGACCGTCTCTCGCTATCATATCTTAAAAATTTCATTAATTGAAGAAACTATTATCTAGACATAAATGGTTCTGTTAAAAATATTTATTTATAAATTAACAAAAACACTTGTGTGAATAAACAATTCAAGTGTGTGCTAATCAACACACAGCGAGGGTCCGTAGGCAACACTGTATTTGTTAAAGTACCTATTGATGGTATTTTTTAAAATGCTAAAAACCCTACTTTGAACTCTTCTATAAGTCTGATATTCTCAAAACACATAAACAAACTTCTGATTAAGAATTGTCTACCACTGGAACCGGACTATAAACATATAAATACATCGAAAATAGCATAATTCAATGAAGATAATTGAAAATGTAGGATTTTTTCAGATTTTTTGCACTTAACATAAGTGAGATAGAGGGGAGAGGCACTTTTCACACCCACTTCATACTCGCCTAAACACTATATCAAAGCTTATAACCAAAAATTATATATTTTTATAATCAACTCGACGTTCCCTTTAATATGACACCCCACATGGTGTCCAAAAAAACCTATAAGTTTTTGAAAAATATATTTAAAATGTGTGCGTAGGTACTATACACATATATGCTAAATTTCAAAGTGATAGGACGGACGGACAGGCAGCAACCCGCAGGGAAAAAGATAAGGGTCCTTGGCTCTTTATTTCCGCACTAGTGCAGAAATAAAGAAGAATTCTTCCTTATAAAACGATTAGCGTTTTTTTTTTACATTCAGCACAACTAATTTGCTGTTATTTTTTTCTTTAATGAAAGTCACTGTTTTTCTTTAATCACTATTAAAATCGAACAATCATAGATAAATTACGATACGCAACTCGTGCGAAAACTGCATTTTGCTTTGCTCGTGTGGTTTTACTACCCTTGCTCTTGCTCGTGTGCAAACTCCACACTCGCATGCAAAATGCTACTTCCCGCACTAGACGTGTAATGAACAATTTATATGTATCTAAAAATTTTTAATAAGGTAATACAGGGGCCTTGAATTGGTTCCAGTAAAGGATTGTGCATATGTGCTCAACTTGGTAGGAGCACTCCCGGCCCCCAGATATAGAAAATATTTTGAAGCTGATCGAATTGAAGCTCGTGTAACGAATTGAAATTGTCTGTTAACATTTTTTTTAAGATTTATCTAGTGGTAAATTATGAAAGAAATGGATATGTTTGATGATTTCGTTGTATCTATTTCCAAGCTACCAAGTGGAACGAGAAGGACTTGAAATAGAATTTTTTTCAAGTGTTACTTTAGCTGTATCTGGTAATGAAATAACCGGAGACTTTATACTCTTTCTGTCAAGGAATTTTATCAACCTTTTTCTACCAAAGCTTGGTCCAAATGACTCGTTCCACTAATGAAGGTGGTATATCAGAGGACCTCTAAGCTCGATATCGATGTCTGCCGGTTAGTCGGTTTAGCTGTCGTCCACCGCCCTCTTTTCTGACCACCGATTTATAGAAGCTCTCTCTCGGTCACCTCTTTTTTCCTCTAGAATGCTCGCAATGCTCAATCAGTCGATCGTGTATTATATTACATCACTAGCTCGATATCCGTGTTTCCCTAAGGAGTGTGTTATTTATTTATTTCTTTTCTTTAAAAATGTATTGTACTTTTTATTAGATGGTTTCACAAATGACGTATTCAGTCGATTGTATTTCTGTCATGATATTTCAGCCCTTAAATAAAAATAATTACAAGATAAAAAGAACTTTTCATATACTACGTTTTTAAATTTTCTGTTGAATCATAATATGTAGTGTTGATAATATAATAATTATTATTGTTATAAATGCTAGTGAAAAAAAATAGTTCCGAATTTATTTACTTCATATAAATGACAACCAACTAGACAAGACAGCTGATCTTAAACCTATAAAAAGACAAATCTATGCACAACGGATCTCGCCGAGTAGAGGACGTAAGAGAAGACAAAATGAGTACAAGTAAAGAAGTACAGATGCAGAAAATGTTTATCTCTTAAAAATACAATTAGTTTTTACATAAAAAAGGCCTGATATAATCATTTTTGAACATACCATACATACCATCAGTCATACCAGGTACTAAAATTAAAACCATAAATTTGAAACCCGTCAAAATGAAGATCCTAAATATGGGTCGTGTCAAAACAAATAAAGTAACTTGCGAATTTTTTCCTAACTAACTTTCCATAAGGCAAAATATGCTGAAAACTAATTAAATTCTGCTGAAAGATGGCTAGAAGTATAAGTAATTTAGAAGTAAAATAATGCAGTGTCATCGTGTTCTGAGATATTCTAAACGTTTTAAATGTCTAGCTACACGGGAAGTTAGTTAAAAATCGATTGCAAGATTTGTACTGGACCCACAAACAAACATACAAACAAAAAAGAAAGTAAGCCAATAAAAACGTAGTAATTTACAAGTCTCGGCTTTTCCCGCAAAGTTAAAATTTTAAAATGCTTCTGCAGTGTTCGGGATCGTAGAAATAAGATGGAAATGGGGCAATAATAATAAATCTAATGTTTATTTTACTAAGCTAAAATATCTAGACACCACACCTTCCTAAATCCCTCTCCCTCTTATTTTAACACCTCCTCACTCTTATTCTTATTTCTATCCCCTCCCCTCTTGGGTATTTTGCCATTTATTTTCATTATACGATGCATCTTATTCATTTTTACCATCACTAACCATTTTATCACTATATATCTCTCATATGGATTTAAACTAAACGAGTCTCTCTCACTTTCTCAAGATACTCAAGCTTATTTGATAATCGATCATCTAATTAGATTCTAATTAATCCAATTTTGTCACCACAACGTGTATTTTTTCACTATATATCTCATATGGGTTTTAATAATGATAACTATCGAGACTCTCTCTCTTTCTCTAGATACTCAAGCTTATTTGTGAATCGACCATCTAATTAATCCAATTTTTCCACCCCAACGAGTATTTCTAAACCATTTTTTCACTATACATCTCTCATATGGGTTTTAATAATGAGAACTATCTAGTCTCTCTCACTTTCTCTAGATACGCAAGCTTATTTGTGAATCGATCTTCTAATTAATCCAATTTTGTCACCACAACGAGTATTTCTACTAACCATTTTGTCACTATACATCTCTCATACGAGTTTTAATAATGATAACTATAGAGTCTCTCTCACTTCTTCTAGATACTCAAGCTAATTTGCAAATCGATCATCTACTTAATCCAATTTTAATAACGTGTATTTCTAGTTCATGGCTATCTTCGATGTACTTAAGAATTGTTTTTGCTTGAGTATTATTGCAAGATTTATATTTATATTATCTAGATTAGACGGTAGAGAATAGGTGAAGAATGTTGGAAGACCTTTGGATCGAGTCCAAGGCTGAAACGAAGGATTTCTTGCTCCAGCTAGTGATTTTGCTGCTAAGCTTCCATAAGCTTTTTAAGTATTATCGGCAGCTCTCCGCCCTCGACTTAAAGGTCTTAACCGCAATAAAATCCAACTTGTTTTTTTTCGCACTTCACTTAGCTCTATAGAGGCCTAATTGCGTAGCTAATTGTAGCTCTTATAATAATTATATATATATGCCNTTGTGTGTATTTTTTTGTACTTTTCCAAAAAAAAAAAAAAAAATTAAAGATAAAAAAACGTATCTTTTAACATTTAAGTCAAATTATTAGTTGTTATTGTGCGAGTTTAAATGACTTCCTTAATGGTACGGAGAGAATTCACAAAAGAAAAATAATAGAAAAACTTGTTTTATTTTACTTAGTGTCTCCGCTCGTAAATCTTTTTAACATGGTTTAACGGTGGTTTACACAAGGAGGTCAGATGCGGGGGTAAATAATCACGGCCGTATTTCATCGGTAAACTCTTTACTTGTGAATGGGTTGCGTTTCTAGTGTTCGGGCATTTTGGCTGCGTACCAGAGGATATTAATATTTTTTAAGAAGTTTAAATTGAGAAATTGTTTTGTTAGTTTGTAAATCACTTGAGACGGGAGTGATAATAAAGTTTAATTTGGCTTGAGTTCGTCGACCCTATATTACTTTTGACATTGGGATAAGGAAGAAATAATAGCAAGGATTTATTTGGCCATTTGAATTGGTTATGAAATAAGGTACATGTCCTGTCCAACTTATTTAGACATTTAATTTACCTATGATTATAAAGCTTCGGTCGTAATTTCCCGAAAGCAGCGGGATCTCCCTATTTTTGTCAAGGTTTCCCGACTAAATAGACAACTGATATGGAATGTATAGCAAAGCATTACATTTAAATTGGTTTGAAAATAAGGTATATGTCCTGTCCAACTTATTTAGATATTTAATTAACGTATGATTATGATTCTGGGGCTTCGCTCATCATCCCCCGAAAGCAGCGGGATCTCCCTATTTTTGTCAAAGATTCCCAAATAGATGACTAATATGGAATAGATGCGTTACCGATTTATAGCATTACACACCCTACACTGACGCTTAAATACAATATTCGATATTATAAGTGGCCGCCATGTTCTCCATAGCCTTATGGAGGATTTATTTAATATGTCGTATACTTCTTGCTCTCGTCGCCTTATCAATTAATTATCGTGTATACGCTACTTAGACCTAGCCCTCAGTGCTATGAATATAAATTCGCTTGCCGCCATCTAACTGCTTTTAGTTGATGATCCGCTGCGTGTTACGTTAGAAATCAACCTGCCATACAGTCTATTTTGTATACCATTGTGCTAACGCGCATGTTGGAGTACCTGCCGGATAATATTTTATGTCTCCCTTTGTATCCATCGCCTTATCAGTTAATTATCGTCTATACTCTACTGAAACCTAACCCTCATTGCTATGAATATAAATCCTCTTGCCGCCATCTAACTGCTTTTAGTTGATAATCCGCTGCGTGTTACGGTAGAAATCAACCTGCCATACAGTCCATTTTGTATACCATTGTGCTAACGCGCACGTTGGAGAACCTGCCGGATAATATCTTATGGTTCCCTTTGTATCCATCACCTTATAAAATTAAAGTAATAGCTCTTGGTATATTACAACTTTGTATGTTTTGGAATTAAAAATAAATAAATCCTCTTCCTCCAATCAATTTACACTCTGTTAATGGTTTTATCTTATAAAATAATTGAGGGTTTTATATAATGAATAGAGTCAGGTCAGATACTGGAATCTTTATGCGTCTAAAACTTTGTAACATTTTACTATTTTAGCTTTAAACTTCCTAGTGGTAAGTGAATAGTGTCTAAACCTACCTAACTACATTTAACTAAATAGTGTTAAGCTGGTATCTCTAAAACCATTTTAATTACAAAACATTTTCAGTTTGGTCAGTTTAGTTTTAGTACTTACAGTAATAAAGAAGAGCCCAATTAAAAAGCGTGTTAATCCAATTAAAATTTCCAAAGTTATGAGTTATATTGTAACAATTTCTGTAAAACCTAATTGTTATCCCAACAAAAACACTTATAAAAATAAACTTAGTTGCGCGTAAAACGTTTTGTGAAATTGTTGGTTTAGCTAAGTCTCCCCCTGTCCAAGTAAGTTCTTCTAGGTCTAATACATTCAGTACAAGTAAAGGATGTTGTTTGTATGTCCCTCCTCTGTATTCTCTGTCTCTGTCTCTCAAAATTTTTTTTTCAAAAATCACTCTACACATTTGAAATTTAGAACATTTTCTGACCTGGCAATCACACAGCGTGAGGATACAATGATGCATAACTCTACATAACAATTGTATTTAAAAGTATGTAATCTGTATTTAAAAGAGTTATTGCAGGTTCACTACGCTCGCCTTTTGATACGGCATTCATAGATGATCTTTACTTAAAAGAGTTGTTTTGTTGTTTATTCAGTATTCGGGGATAATACAGGCTCGCTGAGCTCGCCTTTTTATGCTACAAATACTGTCTAGACTGGCGAGCGAAGTGTTCAAGTGACAACTTTAATAAAAAAAAAATTGTAAACCAATACTGGTATAAATAGGCGAGTGCAGTATATAATATTAAAAAACAGTATAGAACATGCAAAAACTTTATAATAAAGATTATGTTAAAATGCTGTAACAACAGGTGATCATAGTGAGCCTGCAATAACTTTATTTAATAAATATTTAGTGCAAATGCTGCAATAACTTGATTTAATAAATATTAACTGCAGATGCTGCAATAACTTGATTTAATAAATATTAACTGCAGATGCTGCAATAACTTGATTTAATAAATATTAAAAAAATCTTTATAAACAGGCGAGCGTAGCGAGGCTGTGATCACATTATTTTTTGAACTTTATCAACTCTCGACTCGAGATATTCCTAGCCTAGATTAACTCACAGTTTAGTATATATCTTTCTCAGTAGATTTGTTTGTTTACAAAACTTTTTTAATAGTATGGAACGATTCATTTTGTTTATGTTTACATTAATTTGTTTTGACGTATATTTCTAACAAGTACAAATAAATCAATTGAGGGTGAGGCGAGACTGAAAATTGTCTCTAGGTATTAATAAAACACATAATTCAATCTATAGAAAATTTAATATAGATGTACATAATTCAATCCATGTGAACAACCTTTGAAATGTATTTATTATTTTTAAAAAAAATCGTTTATATGCGATGTAGGTTTTTCATCTAAATTATAAAAGAATAAAAAATAATAGTAAAATGATTTTCAAATACATCAAAAGCGATATATTTTGTAACCGTGAGCGTATTGTTATTTTAAACATGTAGATGTTCATTCGCTAGATATAAATGTACGTGTTTTTCTTTAGATTTACATAAAAGATAAAATATAAATAATGTGTACGTGTTTTAATTGACATTTACGTCGTAAAAAATATCTCTATTTAATGGAAGCAGAAAACACGTATATTAAAAGTCTTTACTCTCCTTTATAGAACACAAACAGCACTAAACTAAAGCTGTGTTGTTTGTGCTACAGTATATTTTATTTTTAATTTAATGTCGGTAGACGCGGGAGTGTGGGACGTGGGTAAAAAGGAAGTAGATATAATGGGGGAGCTCTGGCACTTGCGGTTAAAGCCTCGCCCAGTAATAATTGTTTAACAGTATAAAGAAAGGGTTTTCGTAGCCCCTGGGCCACTTGGATGCTACTAAAAGGACTGGAAACAAAGTTTTTAACTGTTTATTTCTCCCGAGTCTAGTGTCGGACATCACGAGCAAGTGTAGTGTTATTCTACGCCAGTAGACAGTAACTGTAGGTTACACAACTCTAATTCTTTCTTAGGAGACGGTAAATGCTCATTTGAAACTTTAATTCCATGCTCGTACTCAGTTAGTGCCTCTAGATTATAAAGACGACTTCTCCGTATAACAGCTGCGTCCACCCTGTTCTTTTCATGAGTTTCCAAGCTATAGGTTTTCGCCAGTTGTTACATTTCTTATTCGTGTCTATAAGTCTTATCATACGACGAGGGAATGCATACTAGGGGATGCATACTATAAGGTGTGTTAACGATTGTTTAGAATCAGATGTCGAGTGAATTCGAACCATTTTGATATCTCTAATTTGACAATGAGAAAATTAATTGTGTACTTTATTGGACTGAGTTTTAATTTTATACGAGTCGTTCTTGTCGAAAAATTGTTATCATGTTATCTTTGTAAAAGATAACATGTAAATTTGAAGGGAAATTGGAAAATCAAGCACACCTGTAAAAATTAGTTAATATCCACAGGAATATATTGAAATAAAGTGGTAAAGCTTTACACACGCTCGTGATACGATCTTGAAAGGGACCACGGAGAATTTTATTTTACACGGTAATAGACAGTCTGTATCAATATGTGCCCGAGTATATGTGCTTAGTGGTAAACGCGATGATCCGGCGTCGAAAATTAATTTTATTTATTGGCTACCGGTAGCCGTGGCGTAGTGTATTCATATATTCAATCGATATCTAATAACACAATTGTATTATTGGTGTTGATTAAATTGGTCGGGCGTATGGTGGGCGCACCCTGTCTATTCGAATCCACTCTCTCTCTATTTACTTTTTGTATGGATGATGTCGATTTGAAATTTTCGATGCCGGCTTCAAATAGTAATATAAGTATGTATGGCCAGTTATATGCTTTGCATTATATTATAATATATTAAAGAACTAAGTACCTATTTCCATTTTTACGGGTTTTTGGTTTAATACAGCCTTAGAAGAAATAAAGTTTGAACCCCCCTCCCTACCCCCTTCCCTTCTTAAGACTTTTTTTCTCTTTCTTTCGGAATCCACCACAAAGAAAAGACCACCAACAAGAAAGACAAAGGAAGACACCAACAACAATAATAATACGAAGTTTAAAGTGGATTTTATTGTAGCCCTTTAATGACTTGTCGCTTTTAGGAAAATAAATAATATTTACTAGGGGGCTCTTCCCTTTACTCGCTTCGCTCGTCAACCTCCAAAAAAGCGGACGCTGCACGGCTGCCTTGTCGAAGCGCTCTAGAGTGAAGCATTAAAATTGATCTCATGTTTCTTTTCAATAATGACAAAAACACCTTAGCTATAGAAGGAGCTGAGAAGAACTGATTTTGTGATATTTTTTTGCAAGGTGTGTGCATAGTTATGAAATGAGAAGGGAAGTAGGAGAGCGGCTAAGGTAGTGGGGGTATGCGCACTACTATCTACTTTCCTTTTCTTGCTAACATTCTAATATACCACTCTCAAGCTCCCTCTTACCCCCCTAACCCTTCTTCTCGGACGAATATATCTCCTTCACTCTGTCTACAATCACAGATTAGTATATATCACTCTCAAGCTCCCTCTTTTCCCCCCGGAGTTAGGTATCTCCTAACTCTCTCACTCACAGTTTAGTATATATCACTCTCACTGAACTCGTTTGTTTACAAAACTTTTTAAATAATATAGATAGATATAGACTATAGGCTCAAATGTCATTGACGGCTTGAATTTGTATTCTTTGCTGGTAACTCTCGACTTAATTTTCAATGTTACAACTAAAAATATTAGATATATTTATGAAAAAGAGTGCGTCTCTTGTATTGAAACGAAACAAAATTATAATGTCCCTTTGTCCTACCACCTAGCCCCTATTCCCTTTGGCCAATTGGTTTCCTTCTCTTTTAATTATTTATATTTTTGGCCAGAAACTTCTTTTTCTCTTAACTCCCGAGAGAGAGACGATGATTTAATTTAAGGCTCAGCCCAAAACTTGGTTATATTCATTATTTGTAAGGTTTCGTATTTGTTTAAGGTAGAAATGTTAAAATGGATTAACAGTAAAGTTCTATTTGAAATGTAGCACTCCGTCGGAATAGATTTTTCCATGTGATCTACATTCCATATGAATCCGTATTTTCCTAATTTTTCCATCTGAATATAGATAACGAACTGGGGAGTATGGAATAGAAGATGATACTAAACCCACGATTCTTGAAAGTTAGAATAGAATAGAATAGAAGAAAACTTTATTTATAAAACAAAATACTTTTTTGTTATTTTTAACAATATAAGCCTACCCCATGGCCTCGCAGGGCCGTCAGGGGGAAAGTTATATTTTAAAGACCGGTTCTCTTTTATCGTAACCGATCACATATCAGGGAATTTTGCTGCTTACCTTAATCGGTGTAGTAACTGCTGACAAAAACAATTTTAGAGCCGTCTCACCCCATGTCTACACACATTGATAAAGGCTGAAAACCACAAAATTATACATGTCGATGAATGCATTAACCACAAAATTAAACATGTCGATGAATGCATTAACCACAAAATTATACATGTCGATGAATGCATTAACCACAAAATTATACATGTCGATGAATGCATTAACCACAAAAGTATACACGTTGAAGGGGGTTTACTCTATAATGTGCATGTTTACATTATAATGGTACAAAAACAACCATCAACATTATGGTTGTTTTTAACTCGTGATCCCTTATTCGACTTAAATAAAAGGGTTGTACATTGACTAAGTGTTGCTATAATAAATATGTATTATTACATGATAAAATAAATAAATTGGTTTATTTAGAAAGGATATAGCAGTGTTAGTGTGGTTCTACTATTAATATTCTAGTCGTGTATACGAGTATGTATAGAACGTATAAGAAGAGAATTTTAAAAATAAATTGAAGTTGCTTTGGTCTGGTCCTTTTCAAGTGTCGTGCTCTTTAACCACGAACCTCCACAAGATATTTTTAATTATATTTTAAATATTTAAAAAAAAAGCGGGAAGCAAGGTAAACATGAGGTTTTTACTTAAGTGCGAGGGGTCAGACTGTTTGTCAAACGGAAAGCTAAGGTTTCCCCCAAGGAACTGAGCCGTGGCTTAGCCACAAGATAAAACTTGAGTGTGTATTGTGCAATGGACACGGTGCAAGAGCTTTGCCACCTTGTCTAACCCCTTCTCATCTATATTTAATAGACAATTAGGTGGGCAAAGTTTAAAGCTTTCCCTTTGCCACTCCTTACTTTTCCTCTTTTTATCCCTAATAATACCTTTCTACTTCTTAAATCTATCTCTGCTATTTGCAATAGTATTTTTTCAGAGGTTTGATTTTTATATAAGGGGTTTTTCTATAGGATCGTTGAGAACAAGTCATTCGTAGAGACTTGGCTACGTTGCAGGGGTTTGATTCCGTTTGAGGTGAGCTATATTCCTCACTGATATGTGCAATATATCGGGACTTATTTACGAGAAAATGTAAGCGTCGTAAAACTAATTTTGAAAAGTTTATGTGGTTTGTTGTTAAATCAAGTTGTTGTTAAATTACTTGATTTAATAGAAGATTATTTGTGGATGTTTTATAGGGACAGATTATATGGTAGTCATTAAATTTAAAGAATTCATTAGTTTATTTGTTATTTATTTATTAATTGTGATTAATGTTTGCGGTAGCACACCGAACACTGTTAACTGTAGTAATTGAAAATATAAATTATGCTTGCCGAACCCATAGCCTTAAAGGCTACCAGCTACCATGTCTGGCTGATAAATGCCAAACCTGATATATCGACTGTGTACCTGCAATACCTCGTAACCCTCAAAATCGAGATTTTTATTTTATTGCATTTTTTGATAGATATTATGTACCTATGTGCAAAAGCTAGTAAGCCTAACTCAATTATTTTTTTTATAGAAATTATTGTAATACTTCGAATTTACCATTAACTAAACTGTACAAAAACAAAGTTTTTTGCTTCTCCTGAAAAATTTAGTTTTTGGGGTTACGAGGTTTTGCAGGTACACAGTCGATATATATTATGTAAAAATATTGTCTTGATATTAATCTGCATTTAATAAATGGTATATATTTAATTACATGCGGTTTTTTCGATAGTGAGCAGTAACCTGTTAGACTTTTAGTTTCTTATATTGTGGGAAAGTTTTAAACAGTCTTATTTATCGCATAACGTATTCGCATAACGAGCAGAGGATCGGAATGTCGAGAGTTCTAAGTGTCTTCTTTATTTCAAGTAGGCTTTAAAAGGCCTTTTGTTTGTTCTCTTACGACTTAGCGATTGCTCGAACCGTGTAAATACCGGAGGGTGAGTTAGGTGCTTAAAAACGCCTCGTTTCTACGAGTGGATGTCGGACTCGGAAGGTGTACTCGTGTCGAGTAGAGTGTTCGTCCGATTCTCTTATTCCGTCGAGCCCCGCACTCTACCCTTCGAGTGTCCCTTCTCATCATTTTCATTCTCCAATCCTTGACGTTCCATCGGTTTTGTTTCCCGTTTCTTAGTCGTTCCACAGTAATCGATGAGGTGTACCCCGACGTTATATCATACAGACACACCATCTTTAAATTAATAGTTTTTATCGTGTATGATGGCCTTACAGCGATAATGGTTTTCCAGCGAATACCACTGCTTAAAGTCTTAAAGCATTGACCCCTCTAATAGAAACTTATCTTTAAAGTTCCTTGTTTCGACTCGATTTCGATATCCGATACTTGAAAGCCAAAATAGTGATTTTAATCGTCGTCTGATCAGGCCGTCTAATCATTATCATTGCTCTTGCATGATTTGTTTAACTTGTAATTTTAATCTATAAATGATGTACGAACTTAATCAGTTTTTAAAGTTCCTAGTTTCGACTAGATTTTGAGACCTCGATATCCGATACTTGAAAGCCAAAATAGTGATTTTAATCGTCGTCTGTTCAGGCCGTCTAATTATTATCATTGCTCTTGAATAATTTGTTTAACTTGCAATTTTTCTTGTAATCTATAAATGCTGTACGAACTTTTTTTGTGGGCTAGGGGCTTAAGGCGCTCGCCCAGCTATTAATAAGTCGAGGTGACTCGAGGTCGTGGGTTCGATGCCATGCCATGATACTCTGAATTGCATCTATGAATCGCGGACGGTGCAGGGCGAGGACATTGGGACACTTGTACCCCACTCTTTGATGTGGTCTGATCCGTGTCACGATGGATGTTATTTTTATCTATGGTTCGAGGACGGAGCAGGGCGAGGGACACCCCCTATGGGGTCCACTTCCCCCACGCTTATAGAGCTTACGAATGATCGCACCATACTCGCTTCGGCGGTACAACGTACAAATTGTATGATGTGTGAAGCAGCTGGAACTCTCCACCACAGGGCGTAAACTGGGCCTAGAAGATGGCCTAATTTCTAGGTTCGAACAAGTGGTTCGTCCTACCCGTTCTTGTAGGAAGTACTAGACTACTACTACTACTGCAACTACTGCTTAGTTTTTTAGTTAATTTCCCTACATAGATTAGTGTTAGGTCAGAAACAGCTCATTACTTTACACAACTACTACAAGATTTTAAGAAAACTTGTGTTATCAATTAACTGAAGTTCTAATCACTACAATATTTAATAACACCTTGATACGTGTTATTAGTGTATTATTAACTACTAGCCGTAGTTAATAATAATTATAATTTGATTTAAATTAACCGTAGTTAATAATAATTATAATTTGATTTAAATTAAAATTTAATCATTCTGTAGTATGAATACTACCAAAATTGTAAAAATGAAT
>KZ651246.1:266974-278879 GCA_001010745.2 Gerris buenoi
TAGAGACAGTTCCTTTGGCTCTGATGATAGCAAAAGGCATTTTGGGGAGACCGCCACTCTTCCCTATCTATCCATGGATCTAGGTTCCTGAGTTCACCCGAGGATTACCTAACTTATCCATCCTCCTTTTCCATTGTTCTTCGCTTCGCCTTCCCCTCCTCGTGGAAACCACTCCTGTCTTCTTTTCAATTACTCGGTCTGGTTCCTTAAGGCGAGTTCCAGCCTTCTCCATTTCGTTCTTGAGATGTATCGATCAATAGGGACATGTCCACTAAGTCCCCATAATTTTTATTTGTGCTTGTTTCTGGCCACCACTCATCCATGATGTGCCGAAGATATCTTTTTACAAATACCTGTAGTTGAAAGGTGTTCTTAGCGTCCAAACGCCACGTCTCTATGAAATACAATAGATGGCCATACACGGACGGTCTTTCATTTCGAAAATCGCGGCCTTTTTCCGAATAATTTCTAAAAGTTCGTGTGTTAGTAGACTGTATCACGCGCTGTAAGGCGCGCTTCACATAAGTACCTACTTAGTTAAAATTATCAGGTGTAATAGTTGCATATTCTTTTTCTACTCTGCAAGACCGATAAATTGATGTATAACATGCAATGATAACTAAAAACTTCTTATTAGTCACCTGCCATATTGGCCGGGCCGCCATCTTGGAAATATTAAGTGTAAAAACTCCAAAATGTATCCAGTTGTCTTAAATGCCGAGATGCACCTGGGTGCCAACTTTTATGTTTCTAGCTATAGTAGTTTATGAATTGAAACAAGCCAACAGACAGACAGACAGAGCCTTTATATAAGGTTTCTTTTTGTACTTTCTACAGAAACCTAAAAGGAGAATTATAACTTTTATAAACAGCCACATTACTACAGGCGATTACAGCTTATGCCTATGTTACTAAAGATAAAAGCGGTGAGGCGGTCAAAAGTTTTTCATTTGTTAATAGCGCCCTTTATGTTTAGTAACATACGCATATAGTGTATTCGTTCGTATTAATGTGACTGTGGTACTACGAGTGCATCACTTGTAAAGGAGAAAAATAATTTCTTGGAGTGCAAATTTCTTATAGAGAAGACGATGAAGAGAGAGTCAAGATGGGATCCACGTTACAAACGAGTTTAGACGAGAAGGATCAGGTGCTGTGTTAGATTCACCTTGGTAACACGGTTAAATAAAAGCAAGTAATTTCTCGTAGATAGTAAGTGAACCGAGAGAACCTTCTCTATGACGCGACTACTTCAAATAATGTCTCCGTCTTCCAGCTTATCTAACTCTTTAGATGTTCCCCGGTAATTCCTGTAAAAGTATACGGGTTCGGCTGAAATTCTCTCAAACTTCTCTGTCTTATCGATACTTTTAGAAGTGGGAGTGAACTAGGAAAACAAAGATCACTTTTCAATGCAGCGATGGAGTCTATACGGTTGTAAGCGATGGAGGCCTTTTCCGATGCTCCTTTAGTTATTTTTCCTCGTCTTAAATAAAGAAGACGCAGGTGTCTTTATAGTTAAGAATTATAGAAAAAATACAGAATAGTGAAAAATACACTAACAAAAACGCTCGAAACAAATCGCCCGGGCCAGCTCGGTCTCGCTCGGCGTTTAATGTGAATAGCCCCATGCTGATACATGAGTTTGTTTCTCGAGTGGAATCGGTCTCGCAGATGTTCGCAATCATCTAAATTTAACAAGCGAAAGTCAGGTGCTGCATGAAAATAGAGAATTTCAGTCTGTCCCGAACGAGAGTTAGTGCGTTGACAGCGCGGGAAATCGAATGACACAGAGACTGGCTAACCTCTCTGAGGGAAAATACATATATCTTTGCCTACTTGGCCCGACCTTTTATCTGGGAAAATCTTTGGCTTTCATTGGCTCCCCTTCCCATTTGCTTGTTTTTCCCACGCTGTCAACGTACTAACTCTCGTTTGGGACAGACTGTAGCTACTCTGTACTGGACTGGACACCAAAGAATGCCTTAATGGTACCTAAAATTAGGCTTTGGGGGGAAAAAATCTATTTATATTATATCTTGTTTTAAAAATTGACTTTTTAACCCACATTTATATTGTACGACAGGATTTTAACATTGCTTGATTTACTACTTAATAAACTATTGGATTTGGCTGGGTCTAGTAATGAAGGCGTATATTTAGTTTCGAGTGTTCTTTCTGATGCATGCTCCTGAGACCGGGCGCTTGGAGTGTTGGGGCGTGGTTAATTAGATTACTTTCATACTTGTGTACCTCAATCTAGGCTGTTTGCACATGTCTAAAAAGTTATAATAGACAAATTTCAAGCAGTTTTATGATGAAGTTGTTATTAAAGCCTGTCCTTATAAGCGTAGTATGCTCGAGTGACTCATCTTATCTGTTCCCTATTTCGAAGCACTATTAAAACTAATGTAATGTAACTATTAAAACTAAAAAAATGTAATCCCTCAAATTCCCCTTAACTATTTTGATTTTGAATCTGATATGAAGAATTTCTCTCGAATGGTCCTCTGAATGGTTCCCCTTTTAGTATTTTTTTTTTTTTTTTTAAATTAAAATCTGATATGATGGATTTCCCTCGAGTTCTTTTACTAATATTTTTTTTATTTCTTTTTTTACAGGTATGAAAGTTTTAATGATGCTGAGGAGTTAATTATGGAGGTTAGATTTATATTTTATTACGCTATTATTGAATTGTTATTAGATATACTTAGCTATTGAATAGAATAAATAAAAATTACGTATACTCTACCGTGAAAATGAAATATTTACTATACTTTGGTCTTGTTAGACGTAAATTCTGCGACGGCTTGAGGTTTTAGTGTCTAAAGGCATACACGATCAAACATTGTGCGCAAACCTGATGTCGGGCAAATTTAGGCCATTCACGTCAAACATGATGTTTGCACAAACATCAAACAGCCCCATACACAGTCATAATGTTGTTTTATTATTATTATTATTATTAATATTACGATTACTTAGTTATTGACAGGAAGCAATGAAGTACCTGGATACGGATATCTTCACCCCGATGAATAAAGAATAATGATAAGAAATTATTCTACAATAAACTAATTACAGTATCAATAATATATTCTAACTTTTATATGCCTTGGTTAATTTGACATCAAATTAACCTGAAGTCAATCTACTTTGGCCTTTCCACTTTCCATATAGCTATCAACTAAAATCACAGGGACTACTATAATTAAATAACAAAATAAATGAATAATAAAAATGACAGGCTAAAATAATATAGGTACATGGGTGGTATAATTATCAATAACATCTTACTGGACTTAAATTTAAATAAATAAAAAAATTAATAATAAAATGACAGGCTAAAATAATATAGGTACATTGGTGGTATAATTATCGATGACATCTTATTGGACTTAAAATTAAATAACAAAATAAATTAATAATAAAAATGACAGGCTAAAATAATATAGGTACATGGGTGGTATAATTATCGATAGCATCTTATTGGACTTAAAACTTCAAATATTTTCAAATTCCATTAGTAGAACCGTATAATTATAAATTTCCTATTTAGTCCTATATCTTTTTTTAAAATTTGATTACTTTCAGTAAATATCTTTTATGTGTATTCGGAGTAAATACCTAGTTAAGTAAATTCTGATTATTAAAGATTTCTTTTGTTATCGAGAGAAATACAGTAAACGTAGAGAATGCGTATAATTTATATGTATACATGTATTATTATTAAGTACAGTTAATTATTTCAATCGAATAAAATATAGTCTAACAATTAGTGTGGCACATAGCTTCCTTGCTCTTATTTTGTATACTTAAATGATTGTATATTTTTACAACCTATTAATGAAAAAGGTTTTTAATATCTTTTTTTTTGTCTGGGCTTTGCCCTTTAGTTTTCAGGGGTGATTAATTGGTACACTATATTAAATTTTAAAAAAGGTGATATTTCATCCCTTTATTGGGATATCTTCAATCTTCAAACCTTCAAAAATGTTTTATTTTTATTATTAGCTACAGTCATTTTTATTTATAAATTATGTATGTAATACAAAAATATTATCAAATAAATAAAAAATAAAAGTCTGGTTTCATTTTTCCATTATTTATGTTATTTTATTTTAAATTGAATTATAATTTAATTTTCTTAAAGAATAATTGTGAAAATATTACCTCGTTATGAAGTCGTGATATCTTTCTTTTATTTATTATAAAGTTTAAATTAATCTTTACCTATAGGTAAGTAAATTTTCTATTATAACTAATCAGGAAATAGTAAATACTGCCTAATTTACCTAAGTCATTAAGGTAGGTTTTCATTATCACGATGCGTCTATCATGATTAAATTAAATTATAATTCAATTTAATATTTATGAATTAAATTAGTGAAAGAAAAAAAGAGACCAAACATAATTTGTTCATAAGTTTTACTATATATACAATATTATAATTTAACATAAATGACCGTACTTAATAATAAAAATAAAATTTGTTGAAGGTTTGAAGGTATTAATAGAAGCATGAAATATCACTTTTTGGAATATTTAATTTTTAAAATTTTAAATAGTGGGTACTTCTTTAAATTGATACTTTCCTGTGTTGTTTTAGAATAAAAATGACTGACTTAATAACAAGGGTTGTTTAGTCCAATGTACTTTGGGACAAAGGAATATCCCACTTCTGTTTTGATAAGGGGAGTAACAGTCTAAAGAAGAACATTCTGTTCACCTTCTTTGGATTGTTACTCCCCCATGTTTGTTTTATAAGTAACAGACTAAAGAAGTGCCAAATATTGTACCAATTAGTCACCCATGAAGACTCAAATAAAAATATACGTTTGATATCAATTCAAGTCCGTATCTTTGTCAAATAAAAACAACAAACTTTCTTCAACAATCTTATTCTCTTTTATAAAGTATTCGTCGTGAAATTACCCGAAAACCGGCCCTTATGTAAACCTACTTACATTGAAATGGTAATTTTAACTTTAAACACTGTTTACATTGACATGGCTTCTCCACGTTGAATTTACGTTAACAATGTTTACGTTCGTATTTGTACAACGAGGGGGAAAACAGTAGACTGTTTAAATTGAAGGGAGGGGGAAGCTCGAGTTTATATTATTTATAGGGAGACTCAAAAGCAAGTGAATGGAATTTGAGGAAGCTTGGTTGGACAATGGGTGTCGAAGGAGAAGGGGTGGGGATGCCCTGAGCCCTATCCCTTATCCTTGCTTCCCCGTCATGTCCCTCAAGGTCCGTCCAAGGCATTTGTTCCAACCCTTCCGCCTTTTGTCTCGCAGGTAATTACAGTCTAATTGGCTTTTGTCTCTTTATATATATGGTATTATTTAATTATTTAAACCTAGTTTTCTATAGCGCTACTGGATGCGTACTTTACACATCATTAGTTTACATTCAATCATGCTAAAAATCCAGTTAATTTTGGCACGTTACAGAATCTGGAGCCCAGAAGTGAATCCGAAAAAAATACAACCGTCACAAAACCGACCTTCACGAAATGTATCGATGACGATAACTTGAGTAAATGACGACCGATTTGGTTAAAATTTGTTATGCATGACGGACGAGTTCGTTAGACAACGTTATCTGCCGAAGCGTTCCCGCGTAAACGTAAGCTTTAAATGTAAAATTGGAATTTTAGGACAGGAAATAATTCTAACTTTATCTATTCAATGAGACAAACAAATTTTTAAATAAAACCAATACCGACAACCGTTAAAGGTCGCTACATTTATTAAAGCGGACCTACACGTTTAATAGAGAAAAAAACATCGTTTTTACCGAAATCTTACGTTCTAACGTAACGATTTTGATAAAAGTTCATATACCTACATCTTGTTAAGTACAATTCAAAAACAGGCTTTTAAAATTTCAACCTTATACAAGTAGAAGTTTTTGTGAAGTGAAGTGATATATTTTATAATATTTTAAATGGAGTCTGAGGAAACAGTCCTTGCCTCGATACTCGGCTCTATACTACAGATACTTGATTACGTTGACACTTCTTTAACTATCAACTTATCATAGTTAATTGTTTTCCAATATTCAATACGCATATTTCTTGCAATTTTTTGTGCTACTCTTGAAACGAGATTTGTCGAGTTAAAAATAATATCGTGATTAATGCCAATTGAAGATGATGTATATAAATGCTTCTATCTCACATAATACATAGTAAAATGTGTTTATGAGGGTACTAAAGCTAGTTTTACGTGACCATATTTTTTCCGTCTACTGAATATGAGATTTTATCGAATAGAGTAGTGATAGTGAGTATTGTATTAGGTTATTCACTTAAAGCTAAAGCGGTGATTTTTTTTAACCGTATACTGTCACTGCAAGTGTTTATACTACTCTTGGCACGAGATTTGTCGTGTTAAACCCATCGTGATAAATGCCAAATGAAGATAATATGTACAGAAATGCCTTTGTGTCACATAATTTAATGTAAAATGTGTATATCAAGGCACTATGTTTATACTTCTCTTGTCATAAGATTGGTCA
This sequence comes from Gerris buenoi, assembly GCA_001010745.2. Classification (NCBI taxonomy): domain Eukaryota; kingdom Metazoa; phylum Arthropoda; class Insecta; order Hemiptera; family Gerridae; genus Gerris; species Gerris buenoi. Next base: position 273,503 of record KZ651246.1, read on the forward strand.
AGTTAAAAACATAGCATGTTTAAGATAATGTTAAAATGGCTATTCTTGTTAATGCCTAATCGATTTTAAGTGCTTAGGAAAGGCTAAGGGCTTACAAGATCAGCACAGAGTTGTATTTACGAAACCTAATTTTCATTAATGTACTGAGACAGTGTTTGGTATTCACGCCGCTATTCGGTGTTCTGACAAAGTGAGACCAAGGTGTAAGAGTGTCCTTAATAATCAGGATACGTTAGGTCGGGCTCGGCTATGGCTCGTTATCAATATGTGCCTTCCCAAGAGCCGGACGGCGTTTGAAGAGCGATTTGCATGTGATGTCGGATCGGGCCGAGTCAGCCTACATGTAATCTGCATAAGATCCGGTATTCGGCGCATGCTTCTTCGGAGTCGGTCCCGTGTTTAGCAAGTAAGCCTTTTGTTTGTCTTGGCGAAGGAGGAGAACCTTCCGACCACCGTGATAATCGACACGACAACATAAACCGACGCCGACGCGAGAAATCGCTTTGTTTTCCTTTCGGTTTTAAAACCTTTAGGAAAAAGCCTCGCGAAAACTCGAAAACACTCGGTCCAAAGGCTCGTCGAAGAAGCAAGAAACAGTCTTTTAACTGTTATTATCTCGAATATTATTCTTATCTTAAAGTTTTTACATTCCTCTTGAAACGGAAGTTTAAGAAAATATCCTTTTGAAATCACAACTTATGTTTTCTTCACGTTGTAATTTTTATAAACAAATTTTTAGGGATCTCGATCGAATTCTTCTTACGCGTTATTTAACCTAAACACCGTCGTTTATTTTGCTAACGTATTAATCTGCCGTATACATGAGTTCTCCTTAGATTACTGATCGACAGTTAAAACAAAAAATAAGCAGACTGGCTTTAAGTAGACTATTCCGCACACCCGCAAATTCTTAAGATGTTCCTAACACTTATGCATATAAATTTCGGTAAGTAATCCGAGAGGCTAGGTATTGGTAAGCCACTATCCTCACCTTTGTTCAAACGTGATCGGATCATCCTAAGACCTTTCTATTACCGATTCCAAATACTCCATATAAAACGGTATTTAGAAGTTATGAATTAAGTACTATTTTAAAATGTGGTGTAACAAGGATTAATTGTTAATTTCGAAGCCAAACCTGAACCGTTGCTCTTAATGTTTAAAAGACACAGGATCTATCGTCCAACTAAGATATATCCAACTGCATATAATTCTCAGTACGTAATCCGAGAGGCTAGGTATTGGTAAGCCACTATCCTCACCTTTGGTCAAACGTGATCGGATCATCCTAAGACCTTTCTATTACCGATTCCAAACACTCTAAATAAAACAGTATTTAGAAGTTCTTACATAAGTACCACCTTAACCTTTGATGTAGCAAGGTTCAACATCTTATTTCCAAGATGTAGCAAGGTTTAACAGCTCATTTCCAAGATGTAGCAAGGTTTAACTGCTCATTTCCAAGATGTAGCAATGTTTAACAGCTCATTTCCAAGATGTAGCAAGGTTTAACAGCTCATTTCCAAGTCTAACCTTGACCTCTTATTGTTTAAAAGACAAACAATCAATCGTCTAATTGTCTAAGCTAAACAACTATATTTTGTCACTAGAATATCGAAATTATAATACAACTGATTTGACAAATCGAGTTAAAAAAATCTATTTTAGTTCATTATAATTACATTTCAATACCGCTCTCTCTGGGACGTTTCCTTAAATCTTTCTTTAGCGTCTTCGGACAATTCTTTTATCGATTGCGTCTACGTTATCTCGTATGCATGGACATTTTTCTTTTTTTAGCCCAAGTGTATTTTGTGTGAAGCCTACTTGAAATAATTTTTTTCTATACGTAAGACGAAACTCAGGGCCGTAATTAGGGAGAATTTTGAAGGTGGGCCCTTGTTGTCTTCTAACTTGCCTGTACTCTCAGCATCGATCGTCTTCGTCCGTCCAAAAAGAAAAAAAAAACAAAAAAAAAAAAACGGTCATACAGCCTCTGCCATTTTTTTCTACTCTCTTTAACCCGCCTTTTACTCCTTACACTTCTTTATTCATGAACTTTAACATTTTGTAACGTTAATTATAATACTAAATATGACCCCTTTTTTTACGGTGGATAAACTTAATCCTTTAATTCATCTTTTCTTTTATAAAATCGCTCATAAATATGTTAATAGGATTACATTTTTTTTTTTTTTTTTTTTTTTACTTTATTAAAAAATATGTATTTACCACTTATCTTCATAAATCGAGCCTAAAGGTGGCTTGTACGTTAAAGAAGATTCTCTAAACTCGGAAAATACGCTTTCACAAAAACAATTGGGGGCGCATAATAAATTTAAATCAGCTTTTTTTAAATCAGTAATTTTATTCGTAAAACTGCAAATGGCTGATATTTTGGGATTGATAACAAAAAATCAAAACTAGTGTTTGTATCCGTCAGGTTTATGAAAAATCCAAACTGAGAATCCCCGTTATTGTATACATTTTCTTTTTCAGACTGTTGAAATAACTTTTATCACTTGTTAAAGGTGGTTTGTCGCTTAATTTATTTTATTATATTTCTATTTTGACTGTAATATTGTGTTTCTTTTCTCATTGAAATACGTTTTTGTGAACACTTAATTCCCTACTTCATTTTTGATTTTATTGATACTAAAAAAGAACTCGTTATATAACGTACACATTAAAAGTCTTCTACATTCTAAACGGGAGTTTAATAAATGCTAAATGACGTAGAATTGAAAGGAGTTAAACTATAGTCGTTGTAACTAACAAAATTGGCGATTATGAAAGGACGTTTCCTTGGCTTAGTTCGATATTGGACGTGAAATAGCGCTGGCATCACAGATTCGTTATGATATATACAGAGAGAATTTCATAATTACCTCAGTTCTATATTCTTGGGAGTTTTGATGTCTGTCAAAAAAGCAATTGACCCCTCTGGTCGTTCGAGTGACTTCTGGGTAATATAAAAATAATATTCTTATCTTAGCCGAGAAAAGATGAGACATTATGGCATTGAAATAATGCATAGAAGAGCAAACATTAGCAAATTAATGTCACCGCCAACTCTTTATCGATTTCTTTTTTTTATTCCGGAGGGCTTTTATACCCAAAGACGCAGACCACTTAGATAAGTCCATTGAACAAACCCGGATTTGAGAATGAAATCTTTACACACTAGTGTGACGACAAGGTCGTTAACCATGACTCCCTCCTGGTTATATCACAACCAAGAGGTCATCATTATGGTTTCCAGGCCTAAACCTGGTGGCGCCACCCTTTCGAGGAGCTTCCCATTTGCTTAAACAATGCTGGGTGGACATTGAGCGGGGAACCCGGTCCGGGAATCGAACCCAGAGCTGTGGTCAGAAGCGTTCACCCATCCCTCTACTGACCCTGATCGAGACTGCTTAACTTGCCTTATCGCAAGGCTAGCGCTCTAGCCTCCTTTTTTTGGCATATAAATTGGCGAGTTATAAATAATACTAGTGAGACGTTTTAATATTACACGCCGATGTGGAAGAGTGGTATCTATAGATTTACGTGGACGAATACGTCTGAAGCTAATCATAGCAATTGTTCCTCTTTGCTGTCAAAAGGGCCTTGAATCTCTTTTGAAGACGTGCATATGATGCTCATTACATAAGAGCACAGAGCCGGACCTTTTTGATCAGACCAGTAAATTCTTTCTTTAAATTCTTACCCTTTGACTTCCTTAATTCCCTTCATTCTTTGACTAGGTTCGGTTCGTCCTCCGTCTTATAATGCGACCCAATAACTACCCACATAGAATGAATCAAAGACAACGTTTATGGTTGATTAAATTCTTTTGTTTCATTTTGTAGAAAGGATGTCCTTTGCTAAGCTCGTTACGTCGCTCATTTTTTTTTTTTGTAATTCTAGATTCAACGGAATTGTAAATGGATATTATAAGTTTTTAGGGGTCGTCTCCAAAATGCTCATGATAATATTCTGTTTAAACCCAAGTTTCAGCAATTCGTATTATGTATGGGTATACATTCTTTTATCACTTGACGGTATGACATTAAAATTGTAACTTGTTTATTAAGTGCTTTAATGGTATGACATTAAAATTGCAACTTGTTTAAGTGCTTTAATAGTATGACATTAAAATTGCAACTTGTTCGTTAACCATGCTTTACTAACACTGTCTAATAGTCCATTATTTCTAACACTACGCCTCTGAGACATAAATTAAAATTAGACCAACTTTATCCACGTTTAAGATTTAAATGCTGATAAAATCATAAACTTAAAACATTTCTTTGTCTAATGAAATTATTAATGTGCTCGTTAGGGAGAAAATTATTATTAAACTGACCCTTTGACCAGAAAAGAGCAGGTCAAAATATACATTTAAAATTTTTCCACTAGCACCTGCTGCATTTGAATCAGAAATTATAATATGATAATCTCATGAATATATATAAAAAAGTTCACATTTTTATAAGTATGGCAATATAATATTGTAATAATCAAATTTTAGGAACAATTAAAGGCAACAAGCTCGATAAGGTTAGGCTCGATAGGGTCCCTGAGGCACAGTAGACTAAAAGAAATGGTAAATTACTAACATATAAAAGCACAGCAACGACCCGACTTTGACGCAATCTGAAGGTTAATTAAACAGAGATAGCATACCTAGAAGGACTAATCGCTGGCACGCTTGCCTATCGAGAGCTATCAAGTAAAATCAGCATGTACCCCTCAGAGACATATTGTTTGAAGTGCAGGGTTAAGTGTTTAATACTATGACATTAAAATTGCAACTTGTTTATTAAGTCCTTTCCTAGCTTGATTATCTTGCTTCACTACGGAGTGTGTTATTTTTTAACTTTAATAAGTTTATAGACTAAGTTTATAGAAGTCATAAAAACATGTATGATTTGCAGAAAATCATAATTAGTAACTGATTCCGCTCCAAAGGCATTTTTAAATGCTAATTTTTCAGAGAGAATGCTGAGGTTTTTGTCCTCCCATATCCCCCCTTCCTAGTGAGAATTGAAAATATATTTTATAAATAGGTGCTTATACATCCTAAAGGGAAGCCATTTCAGAAGATTACTTTAGGGCCAGTTTCCTTTCTTTTATTTTATTTTCCTCTATCTTCCCCCTTAGAGATAAGTTAGAAAACGCCTTTTTGGTAGACGGAATTTTTATGAAAAGAACCTTATCTATGCAATATTTTTATTATAGCTATTTTAAAGAAGTAGTAATTCATTCAGGCCCCTGATGAGTCGGACGCGACGAAACGATGCAGGACATGGCGTAATGCCGAGCCAACATCTTTATGACGTGATGTCTGATGTTGGAACAGTTCCTATGTGTCACGCTTGCGTCATATATATCT
>KZ651246.1:318051-333077 GCA_001010745.2 Gerris buenoi
ATATATAATAAAATTATTGTTATTATTTGTATTCAATTTCTCATAGATATATGTAAAATTGTTTAAATATGTATTTATTTAAATGTTGGTTGAGGAATAGTAAGCAATATATCTAGAGTATTTGTTGGGTCTCAGGTTATTCGATTTTTAGGGTTTCATAGATACTTCTCGAAACCCTTACACCAAGAGTGGTGATCCATCGCTCTTTGGTCCATAGCACCCGAACTGTTTAAGCTAAAGAACTGAAATTTAACAACTATTTTATCGAACCATTGAAAAAATATACAGAAGTTAAAACTTAATATGCGTATGCTCGATTCGCATAAATGTGGTCAATTCAATAGTGGGGGTGTCAAATAAAGGCTGCTGAATAGTAGGTTGCAAATATACGTATATTTTTTTTTAAATTGTATTCTTTATTGATTTAATGAGTTAAAATATACCAAAAATATCCCCCCCCCCAACCACTAGATATATAACGGCTGGTCCAAGAATTGAAATAACCTAATGGTGGGGAGATGAAAATTTCCTGATAAAATGTATTTTACCTTGTCGATATTACTGATAAAAAATGAAATTGTATGCACTTAATGCACTTTTAAAATTGGCGATCCGATATTTGTCTTATAATGTAGTATGACATTTATATCCGATATGTTATATCGGTTATAAGCGTATTTTAATGTCGAGATTCTATAATTTGGGCGTTAGAAGGTGGTTTAAAAAGGTCTTGATAGGATTCGGTCGTAATGACATTATAGTGGAGGAAAGCCCAAGAATATGGTCATGGTCCATATTCCCTAGTCGTTTAGATACGACGTATAATGTAACTTCATGTATATTCGTAAGTATGGAAATAAATTGCCTTGCCCTCTCTACGACGAACCCAACGATAATGAATAGGAATATAGTCTACTTTCCTCTTTTACGAGCATTGCCAAGGTTAGAGTGGGGGAAGTCTCCTTCTTTCAGTTTAGAATAGACAGTGGCACTCTCTAGGGTCCAGGAAAAAGAGCAACTTATTCCCGTGTGTACCTGTAAACATATTTAGTTTTTACACAGGTCTTTCTCGAACCTGCTAACTTTAGCCGTCAGACTAATGTATTATATGGAGAATTTGGTTACAATTTGTTTTATTTTTCGAATGAAGGAGTGAGCGCAGCGGTAGCGACGTGGAAATAGAACACCCCCCACCACCGCTTCTTGAAAGGGCTGGATATTATGTATTCTCGTTGTTTGATGTATTTTTATTTAATTTAATTTGTTTTTCTTTATTTTTAATTGTATTATAACATTCCTTCATAGAAATGAATCTAATTACAGAAGAATCTAATTAAATTACCTTCATTGTTCTAATTAAAATCTCTTTGAAATAAAATATAAAATTAGCAGTAATTCCTATGACCTTAGCAATATTATGCAGGCTATAAAAAATTTTCTGGTTTACCTCTTTCAGTCGCAAATACGCTGTTGCATTGCAATTATCTCACCTGGAATTATTATTCCGAACTATATGAAAATTAATGTAGGTCTTGTTAAAAAAAAAAATGTATTCCAAAGTACCTTAGGACAAAGGAATATTACCCTTGAGTATATAATTGTGATAATATCCCTTAATTTAATTAACTATTATAATAAAGCAATATTCAATATACAACTGTCCCAGGAGTCTCAATTTCATGTGGAGACAAACTCACAAACCTTTTAGACTTTTGTAGGGCACATTATTGTTTAGGAGGGAAGTGCTAAAGTAAATAATTGCCAATAAAATAACTTGCTAATGTTGTTTACTTGCTTGTAGTTGTGAATTTATTTACGATGTTTGAAATGTAACTGATTTATTGACGTACCCTCTTTGATAGGATTTGTTTTATTGACATACCTTCTTTGATAGGATTTGTTTTATTGACGTACCTTCTTTGATAGGATTTGTTTTATTGACGTGATCACCTGTGTTAAATGCTTTTACTTTAAATTGATATTAAAGTTTTCTAGAGTATATTTAAAGCTGCGTTTCTCGTGTTTAGGATTTTTTATTATTTGTGTTTTAGTCTTAAATAATTATTCCTCGATTAATTATTGAATTTTTTGCAGATTAAAATATCATAATAAACATTATTTCTATTTTGTGCAACTTATTCATTTTTATCAAATAAATGACTAAAATAAAGAAAGTAAGAAAAAATTACAATATGAAAAGATTCCATACTCAATGACATTGGTTTTACTCATTTTAATTGTGCCAATATCATTAAAACTTAAAAACACTTTCAATAGAATCAAAAATTCATGCATTGCAATGTTACGGTTAGGCTTGTACCTTTGTGAGAATAAGTGCTACCGCACGAAATTAAAAATAATAATTATTATTCATACATAATATATATATGTTTGTTTGAGTTGTATTTATATTTCATTGCTTCTACAAGTATACTGTAATTGTAAGTCGGTTTGTACTAGAATTACTTTATGGGTTTCGGTTTTTACAAATGTTCATTTAAACGAAAAGAAGGATCATTATTCGTTAATATTCCTTGAAATGATGATGTCGATTTCTTTCTACGCCGAGTAGACCGAGAGCTGGCTACATGAAAAATGAACTCATTAGGTACATGGATAATTTTTTTTTACAAAATGAACCTTTGGGGCAAGCGATCAAAAAAATGCATGTCTGCCACTCCGAAGCGGGGTTAAGGGGGGCGTGGGGGGGTTGCCACCCTTCTCAAGGGGTGGAAATTCCTTTGCACAAAATAATTCCGGGAATCGATAGAGGATCAAATTTTAAGAAAAAAATTTGGTATAAAGTTTTTTTGTTAAATTAATATTTTTTGAGTTATTCGTAAAACAAAAAGCGTTCAAAAACGTTTTTTTTTTTTTTTTAAAAATTGCAAGATTTCGATCGTGAATAACTAAAAAAATATTAATTTATCAAAAAAAACTTTATACCACATTTTTTTCTTAAAATTTGATCCTCTATCGATTCCCGGGATTATTTTGTGCAAAGGAATTTCCACCCCCCGAGAAGGGGGGCCCCCCCCTAACCCCCCCGCTTCGGAGTGGCAGACATGCATTTTTTTGATCGTCTGCCCCAAAGGTTTATTTTGTAAAAAAAATTATCCATGTACCTTATGAGTTCATTCTTCATGTAGCCAGCTCTCGGTCTATTGTGTTTCCTAAAATAATATGGTGTCAACTTAACTGCAACTGATTGTTTAGAACAAATAGAGCGAATCAATAATTGACATAATCCGAGATTTAATCAAAGAAAGAATAAAATGGTCAAATCTTGAAGCAGAATTTGAAGGGATTCTGGTTGTTTAGGATAGGCTTGGAGGAAGGGGGGTAGAAGGACTAAAAAAAGGAATGTATTCAATTCTCATTAAGTTGTGGGTGTTCACCTCATTAAGTTGTGGGTATTCATATCATTAAGTTGTGGGTATTCATCTCATTAAGTTGTGGGAGTCCCTGTTTGTAAGGTTTCTCGCCGAATAGACCTACCCTTCAACAACTGAGCTCTCGTCCTCTGAAAATCTGAACTGTATATTTTACCCTAGCTTATATTCTATCGATATCAGTTCACTTCTATCGGCTTTCTAAAGTTTGTAAACTAAATATTAAGTTGTTTTCTTGATAATAATAGTTAAAATGTAATTGAAAGGGAAGTAATTATGTGCTTTGAGTGAGACGGATTAGTTTTATAAGTGCTTATGAACTAGACGGTAATATAAAACCGTGCTCTCATATTAAAAGGAGGATAAGTTGTTGACCCAGAATTGGCGTCCTTCCGGTTACTGATACCAATAATAGGGTTTAAACTACGCCGTGTCATCCATTACTATATAATCCTATAAACCCTAGCATTGGCGTGCTTCCGGTTACTGACACCAATAATAGGGTTTAAACTACGCCGTGTCATCCATTACATATTATATAATACTATAAACCCTAGCATTGGCGTCCTTCCGGTTACTGATACCAATAATAGGGTTTAAACTACGCCGTGTCATCCATTACTATATAATCCTATAAACCCTAGCATTGGCGTGCTTCCGGTTACTGACACCAATAATAGGGTTTAAACTACGCCGTGTCATCCATTACATATTATATAATACTATAAACCCTAGCATTGGCGTCCTTCCGGTTAAGGATGCCAATGATATGGTTTAAACAACACCGTGTCTTCTGTTACATATATAATATTTAATTCTCTAATTCCTAGCATTGGCGTCCTTCCGGTTACTGATACCAATAATATGGTTTAAACAACGCCGTGTCATCCGTTACATATATATCCTATGATCCCTAGCATTGGCGTGCTTCCGGTTACGGATGCCAATAATAGAAATGAAATACAATATATTGTACAATATACAATATATATTATATATTGTCATTAATAAATACAAATCAATTAACAATTTACTGATAAGTTCAAAAATCTACTTAAATTGTAAAAAGTTAATTTATGTAAAGATGGACTAATTTGGATTGGATAGTTACGTGAAATTTTAATATCGTTAATATTTTTTCACGATAGTAAAATCAAACATTCCTTTATTTGTAAAGAACTGAGATTTTAAATGATAGGTTTCGTCGGGAACGAATTTGTCAATCATGGGAAGCTTTGACAAATTTCGAAGCGGCGTGGAAATGTACGGAGTCAGGATATTAGACATGGTTTGTATGAAATGCGGAATGTATACGACCCTTCTCAGGGCGAATCAGACAAGAGGCATGTCACTCAAATCAAATTAGTGAATACCGTACCACGGAAAATTCTCTCTGACGGTACGATAACAAGACCGCATACTCCGTCCGATTTCGTCCACATATCAGGTTATATTAATAATTTTGATTCATATCTCGAACCTTCGAGGTTTAATGGAATATTACTTTTAACTAGTTTTCAACATTTATCGCATTTTATATCCGATAGTTTTAAACGGCGTCATAAAAACACGTGACTTGGTTTGTAATCGATTTGATCGAATCTTTGAATTCACACTTTTAAGCTCTGTAATTCGATCTTTTATAGTTGTTTAAGTGTCGGAAAACGACAGTTTAAAAGGCACATGGGGAAAAAGTTATTTTGGGGACGAACAACATAGAGTATAACGGAGTAAAAAATAATAACATTATAAGGGAGAAAGGTTTTCAAGAAGGTCGGCTAGCTAGGGGTTGTGCGAGTGTAGCCTTAGTGTGAGACTGGAGAGGCTTTAGCCGTCCTCTTTACAGAATAGCCCAGAAGCAAGACATCTGATAGCTCACTTACTCTCCCACGTAACTTAATATTAGACTATGCTTACATTCCCCCTCCATTCTGCACTAGGCACACTGTACTCCTGTGCCAGACTAAACAAACTACCAGCGCATTAAGTTGTTGTATTACTTGAGCCTAGTCGCTGCCTTTATGTCTTTGCAACACATCATTTCAATATGGGATAGAAAAAAATCTCCATTTGTCGGCGTCATATGTGCCGACTTGGTTTAGTTTGATAAATTAGGTCGATGATAGCGTATCTGGGGCATCATGTATAGAAATGAAAAAACTGGCACATATAATGAAAGTCTTTTCTGCAAATTGATAAAAAAAAAAAAATGCACTAATTATGAATACTTCTTCATTTCATAACTTTTCTCTTAATACATTTTCCATCTTCAATCCTCTATTTTGAGACACAGCTGTATACAGATCAATTTTAAGAATTTTGGGCGTATGTATCTGTCGTAGATTAACTGGGCTACGATGTAGCGTATATCTGGTTTTTCGAGAGAGTATGAAATGAAAAAGTATCCATAAATAATGCAATTTTTTTTTCAATATACAGGAAATACTTTAATAATATATGCTTAAATATGTATAATAATATATGCTTTAATAATATATTTGTCAGTTTTTCCATTTTTATACGTGATGTCCCAGATCCGCTACATCAACCAAAAATTATTCAAATTAATTTACCACAAAATGGTGAGCTGATTTATAATGAATTTATCTGTCAGTAACCCAGTATCAAACTGGGTAAAGATACACAAGATAACGTCCTCGTGAGTAATAACCAGAGACTCTGTTCTCTGGTTATGGACATCCTCCTCCATCGACCCGAACCAACACCGACATAATCCCGAAAAGCAAAAAATAAAAAAGTCGTCCAATTTAATTTGTCGCGCCCACGATGCTGCCCTCCATAGCTACGCCACTATAATTATAAAACACGTTTCATTCTTTCAGTAGCTTAGCAAGTCGATGATATAGAGGTTTTATGTTTTTCAATATGATCGTATTAATTGGCTTGTTTGTGGTTGATCCCTTATAACGATTGACGAGTTAGTCTTTTAACGTTTATTCGGCTTTATTTACGGCTTAAAAATTATTTGTTGAAGATTAAGCGAACACTTCGAAAATTCGAATGAATAGCAACCTATATATATTCACCATCAATCAATTATTAAAGAATTTAGGAGGATAAAAGGTCCTCTGTCTCTAAGTTCACGTCCCTACGCTCTAATGACCGCCGGGATCAGTCCATAGGTTTTCTTTCGTACGCTCTAATGACCGCCGAAATCTATCAGTTCCTAGGTTTTTTTTACGCTCTAATGACCGCCGGAATCTATCATAGGTTTTCGTTCATACGCTCTAATGACTGAGTTACAGGCACGTCTATACCTATTTATCGAACAATGACTAAACATAAAAATATATTTTTAACTTTTATCACTAATATTACTCAAATCAAGTAAATCAAGTTATTCTTTTCAATTGGAAGCTAGATGGGCAAGTGAAGTAATTTGGAAGTGACGTCGGTCGTGTGGTTTAAATAGTTTAACAAGTAGATAACTGGAAGACAAGGGAAGGGCCAGGTAAGGGACCGGCCCTTCTAGCTTTAGTTCACTTTGTAATTCCATAAATAATGTATAGGCTGTGTAACTTCGTGTCGAGATCCCTAAATGCTTGGGTGCCCAGTTTATAAACAATACAAGAGCAGTTCTCTTCTATCTCCCTGCTTTCTTCGACTTCTCACTACTCTCGTACTTACTGTTTCAATCTTGAGACCGTTAACTTAAGCATCAGCCACACTGACTTAAAATTAGTCGAATAACAAATACTAGGTTGACTAATAGATTAAAAAGATTTATTTAAGCTGTAATGTAAAAGAGGCTCTTCCTGATGTTTGCTGCAATTCTTTACTTGTAATGAATTGAGAAATTCGCTTTTCTGTTGCAACATTCTTTGTAGAATATAAAATGTGAAAATATCCTGTTGTTCCTGGAGCTGGTACACGTAATTTTATGTGTTATCGTCGTTAGTTTATTGTTGGTAACACAACAAGATTCCTGTATGGAAAGGTATTTGTTAAGGGGTTATTTGCCTTTATCCCTGAAGTTTTGAACATGTATACATTATTGTATTAGATCAAAATTCTACATGGTGTTATTATTCATTTTCGAGTGTTTATTAAGGATCTAATTGTCCTCGATCAGATTTATATATCTTAAGGTGCGTTTGCACCTGACATTTATGTCAGACAGAAATCTCAGTAGTGTAAACACCGAAAAATGTATGCCTGAGATTTATGTTTTTTACTCTCAGCTATAAGTTTCGACACTTCTATAATAACAGATGTAAACACCGATTGTTTAATTTTGCGTACATTTATTGCAAATTTAAGCATTGCGAGACGTGACAGACATATATCTCCGACATAAATCTCAAGCAATTTCTCTCAGATGTAAACACTCAAAGCAATTTCTATCTGACACTTGACATTTATTGCCGGAGATAAGTGTCACGTGTACGCACCTTTGAACGTTGGGATTCCCTTTATATGAAATAGACACTAGAAGATTGTGTACAACATTTTGTAGAGGCTTCTCTAGAAACAATCCAATCCGATGTTGATGTACAAACTAGTTATTTAATTTCGCTGTGGAACCGACATGATCATAAGGAACTGTGGACTCGTCAGAGAAACGAGCCAATCCTATGTTTAAGTACAAGCTAATGATTAACAACGCCGTTCTACAACCGAAATGGTCTTACAGAGCTATGTGCTTCGACAAAGAAAACCTACTCAAACCGCATCCAATGCTTTCAATCCATTATCCTCTGGAATATCACAGATTCCCTTTTACGTCGCTTACCTTATCCTTCATAATGACTCCGTGTACCTTTTGTCAGAGACCTAGTCACTATGCGTTATCAACATTTCTAAGAATCCCTTACCCGTCGAGCATAATCCTTTATTTCAATCTCTCAGACCTCGCATTATTCCACCTTGCAATGCCTAGAGATAATTTAAATGAATTGAACCCCATGTACATTAGACATTAGAGTACCCTTATGTACGGTATTTTTTGTTAAAAGGTAATATAATTATGACGTTATCTTTAAAGTTTAAAATAAATGTCGGAAGTATAACTTTAACTGGTAATGTGATCTCATAAATTGGTTATTTATGTTAAAAAAACAAGTTTGTCATCAAAGGCCCCCATACACGGTCAAAATGTTTGCGCAAACATTTTGACCTTGTATGGGGCTGTTTGATGTTTGCGCAAACATGATGTTTGACGTGTATGGCCTAAATTTGCCCGCCATCGGGTTTGCGAAAACATTTTGCACAAAATGTTTGATCGTGTATGGGGGCCTTAAGGCACAGTTTTTACCCGTGCAATTAACTCCGACTTTTGTTGTTGTTCAACTGCAAGTGAAGGAGCTCTCGAGCTGTCATTATCCTTTATCGTCTTTTTATTCAACCGAACGTAGAAATAACGCTCCCGCTAACATATATTTGAAGAAATGACAGTGAGGATGTGGCTTGGGAAAACGACTTAAAATCCAGGAGCCCTTTTCCACCACCACACCGCACCGTCCTGATTTATCACTTAATCGAACAATTCTTGATTTCTAACGTCAAGTATTCTCCTTTTTTTCGTACCGATTTCTATCCTACAAATAGGACTTTTAGAAAACAAGTATTCTTGATCTTTGCCGTTTATTTTTAACTAAGACCGACTGCTTTTAGTCACTATGCGGGAATTAAAAAGCCAAAATCATAAACATTTTTATTAAACAAAACCCAACTTTGTTTCGACTTAAAATAGTTTATTAAAGAAATTCCATCTTTTGAAAATCAAGTACGGTTACGAGTATTACCTAAGTAAATTTATTTCATTAAAAGTGTTATCGTTGTACTTTAGTATTAAATTAAAACAAACTTTTATCATTATTTAATTTAGTTATTTCATCTTTTGGCCTTTCTTTTAATGTAAATATTCGTAATAAGTAGTTAGATTAAATTTATTTCCTTAACTACTCTTGTTATAACTAAAGCTCTGTTGCAATACATTAATGATGCAATTAAAACTTTGAAGAGAAATCTTTGAAGCTTGATTACACAATACAATAAATTTATGTATGCTACATACTTGCGGCCTTCAACTGTGAATGCTATTTTTTTTAGTTAAACGTCTAATTACCGTTAGTTATTTTACAAGTATTTATAATAATTAACCATTTATTAAAATGCTATAGCATTCCAACGTTTAATCTGAATAGCTTTCTGTATCAATTATAAACCTACCACCTTAATTCCATCCTTCGTTTTAATTCTTTATTCATCTAGTGGCCGAATTTATATGTATAAATTCATCTAGAAATTCTATTTTATTATCTTTTACCGAGATCTCTGTATCTTTATTCGTATTTAGTAAAGTTTGGGTTTACTGATACTTTACAAGTATTTAAGGGTCGGTTAAATAACTGAGTAATCCCTTTTACAAAATCAATTGCAATTAAGAATAAGAGCGTTTATTATAGATAAGTACTAAGTTGTTGAACAATCAAATAAGCCAAGTCGGGTTTTTCGTTTTGTTTATGATGTTGGCAATTTCCTGGGAAAAGAGTTCGCCTCGGAAATGTTTTCAACGGAGATTCCAGTGATGACGAGAAACAAGTTTTTGAAAATTCCAAGGATTACACTGCAGCGTCAGGTATTAACTAAGTTCGGGGGTTAACTAAGCCAAATAACTCGGTAGTGGTCCGTTTTCAAGGAAAAACATCGTTTTATAAACTGCTTAGCGTTTTAAACCTCCGGCTAATTTAACCCTTACAACGGTCACAAATTAATATCCCGCACTCTGGCTTTTGTTAGAGCTCGGCAGAAACCGAGTTTAACAGACGCATTTAGCTTTAACGAGATTACACAAGATTAATAAAGACGACTTTATATTAGCTTAAGAAAATTATGTCGAGGTTTTTTAATATTTTTATATTAAAACTTGTAAACTGTTATATTTTAGTTTCTTCGTCCTAACTTACTTTTAGAGGAGTTCATTTTAAAATAAGTGACTTATTTTATGAAGTAACCGTTACGAAGGGGTCACCGCTTTTAAGTAGCTCCCTCTGTCAGTTTACTCCAAGTTAAATTGAAAAAGTTTAAAGATGGACATCTGTTTACGTCAGGCCTCTTTCTCGGTTCTTCTATAAAGTCTTGAACATGAAGGGACAAACATTTGAATATTTGCATATGGACTCTGATCGATTTGATCGAAGGTAATATGAACTAAATGTTATTATACGAGTGTAGGCATGATATATATTACATGTTTTAACCTCTGATATCAGTCTTAACGTATTACCTCTTGGTACTTTAAACTAGCTCATTTAGCTTATCACAGATTCACTTATACTTCCAGAGCCTATTCACACTAAGAGGTCTTTGCCAGTTTAATATCAGTATGGGGTTTGTTAATCCTACTTTGGAAACGTTAATTTTTCGGTTCAAGTCTTTTGAATTCTCATCTGGTCTGTTGTTCTTGGGACATTACTCCAAGAAGTTTGGGCCCCGGTATTCGTAAGGATTCGATGGAAGGTAGCCGGAAGATAAGAGGTCCTGTCGGCAAATAGGTTCGGGCGAGACTTAAAAGGGGAACTCGTGCGGGAAGTATCAGGCGAGCTTTCTCAAGCATCACCTTCCTTTAAGAGGCGTTTCGGGGCAAGAGAAATTCGACGTAAGTACCCACTTACTTAACCTTCTCCAGCTTCTCCCCTCCGATAATCTCCCTGTCGAGTTTTACTCTAAAAAGTTTGCTAAGTAAGAGACACTTGTCGAAACGTCTAAATTCGATTTGACGCCACGTCTTCCTTCTTCTTTGACGACCGAAACTTGGTCTCGTAAGGAAGGACCAAACGATAACACTTTGTAACAATCAGTTTCAATACCTTAAATACATGATACAAGAGGTGATTGATAAATAAGGTCTCCAAATTTTTATTTATAATTCAGGAAGCAATAAAAATTAATAAATAGCATAAAAGTGAAGTAAATTTATTTAACTTTCAAGGAAAATTGTAATTTTTCAATATAATCACCGTTTAATATAACAAACTCCTCAAAACGTGAAATCCATTTTTTCAATCTTTTGACCTAAAATTCTACGTTTTGTTTTTTAATCCGTGATCCCACTTCATCATGTGTCGAAAAGTTTTGACCCTTAAGGACCTTTTATGGACCAGTCCATCAGACTTTTGGTTTTTCCTCAAGTTGAAAGAGCGCCCACAATATCTACTATAGGTGGCCTCCAGGTAAGGTAGCAGACCATGCACTACTGAGACCAGGTATCTCTGGGTTGATGATAAGAGTTTTGATTGTTGAACGCGGCCGATATAAACATTAAACTCCTCTCTTTCAACTATATCACTGCATAAACATTCTCTGTTTATTTATTCCTTATAAATGATCAAACATTTGGGGTTAGTGATCTAAATCTATTAATTCATTATTCAAAGATATAGCTTTATTACATTTAATGTGACTTTAGGCATAGAGGCAGATTCTATTCAAGTGAATCTGAGCAGTGCAAAGTTGTGCTTTATTTATCAGCAAATAGAGAGCTGTAAGAGGCGGTGTATATTTGGTATGGGTAAGCCGGTTATGGTTTTGAATGTATCAAAGGAATCGTTCTGTTGAGTGTCCCCGGTCGGTAGGTCGAAGCTTCTCCAGCCGTACCTTATTTCAAGCTCTGTTTATTGATGGTTCTCAGATGGCTAGGTCCCTTCAAAGAATCCTTTTTCCAAAGTCTCTCCTATATCGGTATAAACATACGACCCTTGAAATGTCCCTTCATAATCCGAACAAACTGTACGTACCGATTTTAACCAATTGAGATTTAAAATTCTATCTATAGCTAAATTTTTCAATAGTAATATTTATAAAATAATTTAAGATCACAATTTTCAGCTTGATAGGTTGTTTTATGAGCTCTAAATGAATGGATGTTTTAGTGGTATAAAGAAATATTGTGTGGTATATTCAGGGCCTATTACAGAGGTCAGACGGTGCAACATTCTTAGGCCCGATCTTGGCCGATCGGTCGACTCTTAGACGTAGTAGGCTAACTACGCGCGTGTCCAAAAGAGGTCGAGGATAGCCGGGTGCAATCGCGTGCAATTCTAATACAATTCCTAGACTTCTCGTCATATCGAAAACAGTTAAACTATTAAACTATTGTTGACTGTGCTTTCGTTTATTTGGCAGCTCTTGACCTGAAAGTACAATTTGAAAAGTTCGTCGCTGAAAGTTGAGGCGAATTATTGTTCGAGTTTTAGCTAGATGGCGTCATTAGTAAAACTTAGTAACTAGTTTTTACTCAGGTTACTAGCTACCAGTGTGTTAGTGTTTGATCTTCTGGAATATAATGGACTGTACCTTATGAGATTTCCTGTAAGGGAAAAGGAAGAATAAAGAACAAGTTAAAGGTGAAGAAAGAAAGTTAGGTATAAAAGCCAATTGGCACTCACAGTTGGAACGGTTTCTTGTAGTGGTCATTTCCGAGCCATGCACGGGACTCCCTTCTACCCGGGGAAGCAGAGACAACCGGAGATAATGCTCCCTTTCGGGTGGGGACAGGTCAATATGTTTCATGGTCTTTCTCCATAGATTCCGCCTCGGTTCTGATTAGAAAAGGGAAAGGTTTGTAGGGAGACAAAGATCCTACAGTAGTTAATTAGGTAACTTGTTCTTTACTTGATTGGTGATAGTTTAATCAGTTAAAGATAGATTACACTAGTTATCTAACCTTCTTAAAGTCATTAGTAAACTTGAGACTAAAAAGAAGATAAATTATCAGTTAAACTGCTATTTTGACTTATTGCCGATTATTTGTTTGCTTTCGCACGAAAGCAACTTATCTGTAGGTATAAGAAACTTGTCTGTAAGTTGGAGTTTTGAGATTTGGTAAGGTATTTCGAAGGAACGGAACTAGAAACACCGGATATTTGTTGCCAACCGACAGCTCATCATAAAATACGGTCTTGTGGGAAACTGCTTTAATACACTCTTCTCGAGTTTCAAAATGTAACGGAGGTTTTGAAAAGTTTCAATCTAAGCATTTAGTTTATTATCTAAACAGTGGTAAAATCTTTATCGAATTTAACCACAGCCAAAGATAATAAGTCAGATTAGAAACGCTTGATAAGCTCTTGACTATTAGGTTAGTGATAAATAATAATATTGTTTTATGCAAAGCTTTACATATTTTAGAATGTGATGCATTAAAATAGTTAATTCTATTTATAAATATAAATCTAAATTCCGATAAGAAGGGTGGAAATGTTGGCAAGGACTGATTGAAGGGTATAAGACATAATGAGGATGAGGAGTAGAAATTAGTTGCCACAATGAAATAATATTATCTTCTACATACTTCTACCGAGGTTTTGTCACACTTACTCACGCTCAATAAAACTTTTTTTATCTCCAGTAGAGAGAAAAGTTATGATTTTAGATTAGTTTAGTGGGACTAAAGCAGGTCTTTTCTTGAGAAAAAGTAAGTAGTGCCAACTTAATTATTTTATAAATAGTAGAAAATGAATGGCTAATGTAATGAAGTTATTGAAATCAGGTTGGCGACACTGCTTTTATTAAATAACCTTCTATTAGATTTTAATTCCAATTTTTATGTGTTTTTAATATTGAATCTCTTATATATCTGCTATAAAAGTGCTAATAATTATTGTTATTTATTAAAATAATAAATAAAAACTATGCAATGAACGAAAATGTGTATTTTCTCCCTACTGGAGATAAAATGTTGTATGTACCTCGTGAGTAAAGTGCCATTATTCCCCTCGCGATAATTATCTCCCTCGGCTGCGCCTCGGGATTTAGGGATCATGGTTCCTTCGGCTTCGCCTCAAGAACCAACTTTTTCGCTCAGGGAATAATGGCTTACTTTACTCTCTAGGTGCATAAATAACTATTACCTCCAGCAGGGAGAAAAAGTGAACATTCCTCCCTAGTTTACAGGGAGGGAGGTTACTCATTGCACCCGGTCGGCTAAACAGGTAGTAATGAAAAATAAAGGAATCATGAACTGTCATGATTCCCTCCAGTGTTGCCCTACATAAAGCACAAGTATGTAAGGTTAGTGCTAAGACACATTTCATTTATACTATCTTTTGTTTAATGTCTAAATATATAATGTCATTTTCACACATATCATGTAGCCTTCACAACGGTTGCCATAGTGATTCATCCGTAAAATAAACAAACAAGTTAAAAGTGAAACCATACTTTCTAAATGTAGATTAACTAATCTATTATGTAAATACATCAGTTGTCAATACCATTCAATACACGACTCAGCTTCTAGCTGATTCTCCCATTTAATTTTAGCATTGAAATTCAAATTACTATTTATAATTTAATTTTAACGTGATTAAAACTTATTTAGAGAATTGTTAATATTACGTCTATGATAACTATTCTTTTTTTTCTTTTAAATAAATATAAAAATATTTATTTTTTGTTGATTGAAATAGTTTAAAACTAAAATCTTTTCATATTTTTTTCTCCCTTCTGGAGGTAACTTCTTGTACGTACCGCGGATGTAAAAATCGCTTGAACCCTCGCAATAATTAACTCTCTCGGCTCCGCCTCGGGAGTAAACGTTATGGTTAACTTTATCGTTCAGGGTGCAATCACTTACTTTACTCCCTTGGTGCGTAAATAACTCTGACGCCC
>KZ651246.1:334519-355076 GCA_001010745.2 Gerris buenoi
TTTTTTTTTTTTTTTTTTTTTTTTTTTTTTTTTTTTTTTTTTTTTTTTTTTTTTTTGAAGTAGAACCCAGTGGTGTCTGGGTGATACGGGAAACGACAACCGTCATGACGTGGCGAAGTGTATTGGGTTGCAAATGTTAAGGACTTCACGTTAGGGTTGGTTTATGCACGCGTGATTGCGCGCCGCAGTTATGTTAGCACATTGATTTTCATTTAAATGTGTCCATTTATACAAAAAGATGCGGGCTTTCAAGTCTCTTAAACAACCCGCTGGGACTTGAGAATAACGGCGGTGGGTGGATAATTTTGACGGACGCATGCGGTCGGCCACTAACGTGGTTCTCAACTTACGTGAAGGTACTGAAGATCCCGCCCATCGCATGTGCCTATGCCATCGTTTTTGAATTTTATTATGGCGGGTGACGGCGTGTCCTTAGAATAATAGAGTTTGCAATAGATTTGTATGAAGGGGACCCCTAGCCAACGCCATTGAAGAGACTACCTCTATGTAAAGCATAGACGGCGTATAAACAGATCTATTTACATTAAGTCGCAGGTTTAGAAATGAGTGGAGGTGAAGTGTGACGGAGGCCGATTCTAGGTCTGGCATTGGATAAGTAAGTAACTATCAAACAGAAAGTGCCAAACGAGATTTAGTGCGTTGACAGCGTGGGAAAAACTAGCAAATGGGGTGGGGAGCCAACGAGAGCTCAAAATTTGCCCTCTGGATGTATAAGAAGGTTAATGTAGTGGATTTATTTTTTCGCTTAGAGGTTGGTTAATCCGTGTGCCACTTGATTTCCCGCGCTGTCAACACACTAACTCTCGTTTGGCACAGACTGTAACCAGTTCATCAGTTACACCTATTGCACTGTTAATATACAAACAATGTTTTGATTAATTTACGGGCAAAATTGTAATTTTATAACTACGTATTTCTCTGAATCTCGAGGGACTTAAAAATTAATCAAAATAAGTGATTTTACAGAAAGTACAAGTATGTTTTTTAAAACGTTAACTTCGTTATAAAGTTTAAATTAGTCGCCTTATATTCGCATGCCAACTTATCTTACAATTTTTTTTAATCGTTCAATTAAAGTTGTTTAATGTCGTGTTCAGAGCATTTAACTCATATTTAATTACATACATGGATAAATTAAGTACAAGAAATAAAGTTAATTTATATAAGATTCGCTTTAAATGAAACGTTATATTTAAATTATCTCCTCTCAGCTAAATCTATAAATTTGAGGGTACTACACATGTTAGATTAAATTAGCTAAATTCCATTATAAATCTCGGTCTGTAGTATACAATGGTTATCCATATATGTACTATAAAGCCTCTTGGCTGTCACATTCTCTTATAGATCTCGGTCTTTAGTCTTTACAGTAAAATTCAGGAAAGAAGACGTGCGTTGACAGCGCGGGAAATCAGATGACACTCAGATTAGCCAAACTATGTGAGGGTAAAAATAAAGTCACTAGGTATGTTTTAAACGGTTATCCCGAGGGCCGCGCCCCTCCACTAGAGATTTTTATTTTTGCCTAGTTGGCTCAACCTATTGCCCGCCAAAATCTCGAGCTCTCATTGGCTCTGCCCCCAATTTGTCAAACTTTCCCGCGCTGTCAACGCACCTTCTTTTCTGAATGGTACTGTAGGATGCAATAGTTATCCACATACATACTATATGCTTATGCGATGTGTTTAGATGTGACAAAAAGTCATACGACCGAAATCTTTTTTACTTCGATAGGCCTGCCAAGTTTAAAGACATGGCAAATTTATCCTATAAAATGCAAACACTACAGATCGACTCCACTAAATCTTTGAAACCATTGGACCTACATCCCCCTAAGTAGCCCCCCTAAAACTTAATTAGAATTATTTAAGATTTTCCATCTTGAACCAAAGACGCATTTTTACTCCAACACCAATTGGAATGACTCCTCTATATGAAAGTAAGCATATATTAATAAAAGATAATTCCAAATTAAACCCAGTAATGCAATGGGACATTATAGAGAGGATGCCAAAGGAAATAACCATACAAAAGGGCATCTAACCATCTAAATAATTTTGCTTGACAAAATAATTTTAATGTTCTGGACGGTAGTTTCTAAACCTGAAAACATGAATTTATAAAAACACTCTCTAGCAAATATGAATAAATCATTATGTTTAGCCAAAATATAGGTAGTAATAATAATAGCTATGTTAATTTAAAAAAAAGAAGAAGAAAAAAAAATACATAATGTATAAATTTAAAAAAATATCAGACAAACGATTTCATTAATAAATTTCATACATTTTAATAATTTAACGATGTATATAACTTACCTTTGTGCTCTTTATATAATCTAATTAACATACTAAATTAAAGCAACGAATATATTGACGGACTAATTTTTCGCTCGAATGTTTTATATGCATCAGGCCTTTAATCCTCTTATGTTTTATTCGGTTCCCGCATAATATATACGTTTGATGTTCATTTTTAATTTGATAAATGTAGTATTTCGTTCACACAATTAATTTATGCATAAAATTTTTTTTGGTTTTATCGTTCGGCCAAGTTTCATCCCAGTTACTTAGTTTGCTTAACGGTTATTATTATTTTATTTTCTTATTATTATTATTATTTTTTTTTTAAATTTAATTTAATTTTTTTTTTTTTTTACCGCATATTTAAAATGATATACTCATATTTATATAGCCACATCTGGCCTTGGAGAAATGGTTTTCGAGACGATATTTGTTTCTATATAAATTACGTTGCAGATTTTGTAAAGATTGTTTATTTCTCTATATTCGGTAATTCAAGTAAAAATTGAAGAACGTGTTTTATATGTAAAGTTTTAATTTTTCAAAGCACCTACCGATCAGTTATTAGAATGGTCTAGGTCTATTTATAGTACTAACGCTGTTTCAAGCTAAGAAAAAGCTCTGACAAATCATATCTTCAAAAAAGATTTTTTGAAGGATACCGTTTCTGAGGTTTTACCAATCACCGCATTGTTTTCTAGAGTCATAACAATAAAATAAGATGAAATAAATCCGATGTAATAGTAACATTTTTGTGCAAAATTTATGTGACGACTAAAAAGCTGAAGATTAACCTGTATAAACATGTTGTATGTATAATCTATAGGGCCTCAAGCATAGCCATGGGCCAAATAGTGCATTGTTGGCCAAACAAACCCAACAAAATTAAGGATTTGACAGTATGACACTGTCCTGAATTCCTTAATTCATAGTACACATTAGAGCTGGTTAGTTGAAACTCTTGGCCGTTGGCTGGTGCAGTGTGTACCTGACTTTAGAATGACGCTCTGGAGGAAAGATACGCGTTCCTATGGAAACGGCATGGTCCCCAGGGGTGCCGATAAAACTATAAGAAAAGTTATAACAGAAAGATATGGAACATGTCTTAAAAATTAAGGGAAGGTAGGAGATCATTTTTGGAGGTAGTATAAATTTTATAGCTGCCGATAATAAAAAGTTCTAAATGAAATAAGAACAAAGGGGTCGAGAGGAGAACGCAGTTAAAAGATGGAGCGGTCCAAGGCATGATCCCTGAAGGTAAAGTTACGTGACACTCTCAGACCCTTCTAGAACTCGCGCAGAGCACTAGAATGCGTATGAGGCGTGAACTGAGGTACCTAAGGTTAGTACAGGGTCAGCACCTCTAGGTGTTGCAATAATTTCCTATACATATCAAGCTGCAGCAACTCGCAGGCTACGTGAGTTGAATGTAGGCACTGCGACCGCTCTTTTATAAATTGCAACACCACGTCGCAGAAATTAATGTAGGAGAAATTAATTATAGTCGGAAATTTAATGTAGGATTTCAAGGCGGAAATGGAATAAAAGCTTTTTCATATTTTTTTCCGAGATAAGACGAAAGATTTTGATATTTTTACTAATCCTGTTGGCCGAAATAATAGTAAACCAGACATCTCATTTAAGAAAGCTGTTCCTGCTGCAGAAAGAGTATTAATCACTTAGAGATGTTAGCAACTAGAGATTCGTAAGCTTATATATATGATTAATATTAGTTTAGGTACAATATAACCATGTTTGATTTGAAAAGAGTGAAAACTTAATTTTATCGCACAAGTAAGTGAATTAACAATTAGTAACGCCAACGACTATAGTTAAAAGGCAAGTGGAACCAAGGTAAGGGCTGAAGACTCAATACAAACAAAAACACAATGCTTTTGGTCAAAGAAAACTTCAGCTCATTTTTTTTCTACCCTAGAGCGATCTGACTAGGAGGTAATCCTAAGGCTAACTTTTACCCAAACACCTGATGTTGCGGACGTTAGAGCGAACCGCGCAACCAACGCCAAAATACATTAATATAAAATATACCGATACATTAAAAAAAAAACCAATTACATACTATTAGAAATTAATAATCTGTTTAATTTGATAAATGAAAAATGAAGTATTTATTCGACGATTTTAATAATAAATGAAACCGAAGGTAATAAGTCGGAGGATTGTCTTCAATAGCAGTAAAAAAGATAGAAGATAATTTTCATAATGGAGAGGAAATGAGACGAAGAAAATATATTTCATAAAATTAATTTGACGATTCTAAAGAACTCGCTAGATTGCATGGTAAAATATCATCAATTAGATTCCCTCCCGATATCCCTTGGCTATTCATTTTGCAGGAGGGGGGAAAAAAATCATAATTAGCCTCGTATAAATTTTAAAGGATGGTACTTCTCCTGTCAGTCTTTTTTTCCACTAGATAATTTTTTCTCTTCATCTAATTTTCTCGTTTATTTTTCGTACTTTGTTTTAACTTTAAGTTTTAACGGTTTCACCTCCTCTCTCTTCTAATCATGCCTTGTAAATTATATTTGATGAATTGGCTGGGTTAACTTAAAAAGGTAATATTCAAAACATGAGGGGGAAAAATTATAATATGCAAAGAATAATTATCGTTATGGATTGTAACGGTATAATTTTTCTGGAATTCTTTTTTTTAATAAATTTCTAAATTTTTAGATGTCTAACATAATTTTTTTTTTTTTTTAATTATTTATTTCCTTCAAGAAAGCTTTACTAAACTTTAATTTAATTTACTAAATGGTGTGCGTCGGTAACACATCCGATCTACGAATGTACACAGCACAAAGTACCTGAATCCAAATTACGCAAAAATAAAGTGAAACCTCATAGATTCATTCCTAAAGGGGTTAAAATTTTTAATTTAATAATTTATATAAGATTTGAGAAATAGATGATAGTAACAAATTGCAATAATAGTTTTATAATTATTCAATATAAGATTTATAGGAGTTGATCTCTTGGCCAATGCCTCTTCAAACGTCTTGGAGAGCTACTTGGAATATGTTGAAAGGATAGGAGTTGTACAAGAGGATTAGAAAGATGTGATAAGGATTCATGGAACTTTTTATATCGGGATTCGCATAGATTTGGGATAATTGGAACATTCAGGTCTTCTTGGAGAGTAAGGTTGGAAATATCGTAAAGAGCATCAGTAATTTTCCTAAGAATTTGGAGACGACAGGAATTTGAAAGCTTGGTCCTGCCACATACTTCCAGACAGTAGGTCCAAGCTGGCTTTAAGACTACATTGTAGATACGGAGTTTGTTATTTAGAGAAATCTTAGACCTGCGATCCAGAAGACCGAGCAGTAACATCAAACGTTATATGATGTCAGTACGTTTTGTTTTTGTGTCCAGTTGCCACGTTTGTGGTTATTTTTTATTTTTTTTTTTTTTAAACAAGTTCTTTATTGGCATAAGTTACAAAAAAAATGTTGTGTATACCGGAGCCATAATGTTTGAGGGAGGATAGTTTGTGCCTTTCATAATTTTTTTGATATTTTGTAAAGGATTGGAGCTTTTGAAATACTTTTGTGGAAGGGGAATATTGGATAATTTCGGAGTAAATATTTTATTATTATTATTTTGTTTACTTTTTTAAATGGGAATTTTTTTTTTGGATTTTTGTTGGGATAGTTTGCAGGTGTCTGTGGACTGGCTTAATCGGGAACCAACCTGGCATTTGCCTATTAAATTGAGGGAAACCACAGAAAACCTCAATTAGGTTGGGTGGGACCNCATTTCTATATCTTGATTTTTTTCCGTTCCGTCACTGTTTTCTTGCATTTTTAGTTACTATAATTTTTCCTTTTGAGGTTCTTGGAAAGTTCGAGTTGTTTTAAGGCTTCTTGAGTTAGTTTTAAAGGCTGGACTTCTCTTTTGATACTTTAGTCAAGAATTTTTATTTTATTTTATATTTTTTTTTTATTTTGCTGTCAAGCTTGTCACGCAACTGTTTGTGGTTATTAGGATGGAATTTAAGACATGGGACTTTAAATGGGAATTCAAATGTTAAAAATGATTAAATGAAGTCCTTGCGAGACTCAATCGAATGCCCCAAAATCAGTTTTTTTTTAAGAATGGTGATCACGATATAACTCTGTAGATTTTTATAAAAGACAAACCCACAGACAATTTTCCATACGGTAAGCCTATCCAAGTTGAAAAGATCTACTTCTTGCCGTATGTCCATCTGTTATACTCGTACATTAGATTTAGTGTAATGTTTGTACGTTTTTCATACATTATTGTAGTAAATTTCTCAATATTCAATACATATTTATTATTATACGCTCGTTTCAATTATATAAGCCAAGCCATGCCTTGTTTTTAAAGACGGGTAACTTACTGAAAGTCGTATAAAGTCTTCTATAGCTCCCGGACCTGATTTATTCTAATTGCTGCATAAAAGTACGGCGTCTAGTCAACAAGTTCTTATCTTAATCGACGGTGTATGGTTAGATACTAAATGGATACGTAGATATTAGTGCCCAGGGACGTAAAGGCGACAGTAAGGGGTCGTACATCTTACCTCGGTGTACGTCTTTAACAGTAATTGTGATACATGGGAGTACGTAAGAATAAATAGCGTCGTGTGTAACTTATAGCCGGGGTTTCCTCTCGAGTTTTCTTTACCTCTTAGAGAATGGATAGAACATCCGTAGTCTCCAAGCTTTAGACTCGGGTCACATTTTACTTGAGACTCTAATATCTTGCCGATACCTCTACTTCCAACCCTACACTAAATACTTTCTTCGTGTAACCTAGAACCTATGCATTCCTCCCTTCGACTCGATAGAAAATTAACTATAATATACAGGTATTTAGCGTTAAAAGGGAAAAAAGGAAAAAAATGTTTACAATTTTCCAGACTGATATTATAATATTATTCCGTACGTGTAATAAACGAGAAAAATAAATGACACGTAAATCTCTCTTGTCCCTCATCTGATCCTGATTATTCTACGTAGTATTTAATAATTCATAAGCTCTCTGTTTATTCTACGCAGTATTTAAATAACGTTAATATAAATACACGTTGCAGCTCCCGATACAAAAGCTCGTTTTATAAATACCTATATGAATAAACATTAAAACTCGCCTTTTAACGAGGATTAGAAAAAAGTCCACGCTCTGTTTCAAGTTATTTACTAATGGTTTTATGGATGTGTGGCATCGTTATTAGTTTATTATTTTTTTTTAATTAATAAATCGACGTTAATATGTCACGTTGTTTTAAAGCTTACGTGACGGTTTTCAATTTTGACCTGAGTTTCAAATCTCAATTTACATTGTTAATACTTATTGGAATATATTTGTTCTATTTTCGGTATCAATAATTTCAAATTTATTGTGGAGGAGGTCGTGCTTTACCTGTTATATTACTGATATACATAGCGTGTAGTGAAATGAGTCTGTGGGATGAGGGGAATTTCGATTTCTGTCCCGCAATAAAATTTCTACCCGTGTTGGAGCAACATTAAGCATAGGTTTTGCTTTAAACAGTGTGATTATTGGGTAATTTCCTCTCCTACTCTGTTTTTTGTATGAATAGTAAGTATATCTATACCAACTCGAAACCCATAAAATTAGATATAAACTAATTAATTCAGTTTGCCTTTGGCCCTGATACTTTCAATGATATTACCATTAGACGTGCTTGGTTGAGTTATTGTAACGAGAACAAAACCTTTAATAAAAATAATCAATTATACCTTAAAGTCGTGCAGGATGAATGAATGGCTTGAATAAACTAAATTTTACTAAATATAATATCCTCTTTGTTAAAAAACAACAAGAGGAAACTAACAATAGCATGTCCGACAGTAAAATAAAGGTTTGACTAAAAAGTTCTTACAGAAGTTAAATAAAAAGTTGATTTTACAATTAATTGAGTAATTCAACAGTATCCCCATCAAAGTACTTCCCTTCAAGAAGAATACACTTCAGCAATCTACAAACGTTTCTCCTACTGCTGAAAACAACTCTTCAGTTCATTTCCGTTATACTCTTTAATAACCTCCTTGTCTTCTTTTTAATCTCTTCCTCTGCATCCAAATGCCTTCCTCAAACCATCATCTTACACCTGGGAAACGAAAAGAGCCGCATGGAGCTGTCAGGGTCTCCGTCAATGTAATCGAAATCCTGAAAAATTTGGAGTAATTTTTTTTTACCATTTTATGTTAGAATAACGATATGCTGTTTATCATCACAAATTTCGATAGTGATGAGAGTCTGAGAATGGTGTTGAAATTAAAGACTGCAAAACTAATTTCACTGACTTGCAGGGTGCTCGGGCTTCTTCTAGGACTCAGTTGGGTTATGATGAGAGAGGAAAGTGCCCTATCTTGCCGCCACTCTCGTTCTGATAACAAACAGTTACGCACTATTTTTAGACAGACGTAAATCAATCCTTCCCGGCCATCTAAGGAAGCTTGTTATAGTTTTGTAGTATTAAGAAGTTTTGCAGGTCTTACTTACTTACTTAGTCGGATCCTCTTCTACCTTGCGGTGTTGAGGTAGACCAAAGAGTTTTCCACCCTCTCCTGTCCATAGACAAGGCACGGGCACGTTGTTGGGACATTCCTCTTTAAGCCAACATCACATACTCCCTATGTGATGTTGTCTATCCAGGCTGTCTTCTTCAAGGGCTCTTCGGGAAAGTCTGCAGTGTTGCAGATCTAAAAACCTTAAATAAAATATACTTTCCATTGGTATAGTCATTGTTAATGTATGTTATAGCTACTTACGGTACAGCGGTTGCCCCTAACATACATCCGCTCACAGTTATTCAGAAGATAATTATTAAAGTTTGTTTACGTAAACAAGACTTTATCCGACCCAACATTGTTTTGGAGACTTTAGTGTTTACCCGTTGATATATTACTTAAACGATCAATCTTATTGAATTTTTTTGATACGAAAAAAACAATGCATCGACCATACTAACAGTACGACACATCAATTCTTAACATCTTCTATCAATTAATGATTAATACCAAATCACAAGACTGCCAAATGACAAAACTCTTTCTAATGTGTAGAGTCTCAACTTTACGACCAACTACCGACAACTGTCACCTCTGCAACAGAAAAACAGTTTGAGAAATTACTTAATAGACACCCATCTGAACACGCAAAGACTGAAACTTGCCGTCAACCATTGCCAAGTAAGTACCTATTTATTTGGATTAGTTTTACGATTGATAAGAGTCATGTTATTTTTAGAGTGGTTGGTTTGTTGTGGTGCTTTGTAGTATTGAGAGATGTTTATGTTTGATTGTATACTGTATACCTTTCTAAATTAAGGAGGGAAGGTTTTGTGGTGATTAGCAACCTGTTTGATCCACTCTGTTATTAGCGGGTTCGTGTTGCCGCTTCGCTTCTTAAATCAATTAGACCGCCAGACTCATTCATTATTTTCTTTCCGGCTTTCTAATCTTATCGTCATACTTCCAACTTTTCTAGTTAAAAAGTTCCTTTATCATAGTTAGCTTAGAAAACTCGTAAAAGCTTGATAAACAAACAAATTGTGGATTTGATTTTAAATTTTTACTTAGTCGGATCCTCTTCTATCTGGCGATGTCCCAAACTTTTCCATCCTCTTGTTAGTCGATAAGGTGCAGGCACTTTGTTAGAACATTACTCTTTGAGACAGGATGAATGTGAAGTTCTTCATCCAGGCTGTTTGTCTTTAACTGGACTAGAAGTTATTCACCATTCTAAAATAGAGTAAAAAAAGAAACCAGTGCTACCTATTTATTCTAAAATTTAGGGAAATAACTTTTTTTCTTCTTATAAACCCCCTCTTAGGAACAAGAATTGGAAGATATCCTCCAAGGTGCTATGCGGTTTTAGTATCACCCAGCTTACAAACTATATGTATGCAATCTATAATTTTTTATATTGTTCGAGCTGTTAAGCCCGTTGCAACGAGCATAATTTTATATTTTGCAAAAAAATGAAATTATGTAAATTAATTTAGATATAGGTGTATTTAGATAAGTTATTATGTCTATTTAAAGACCAAAAAATCAAAACAAGTATAGCAAACAAATAAAATATTGTTATATTTTATTGGAATAAATGTGGTTGCCTTAGCTTAGCAATAACAAATCATTTCGAGGTGAGTCGTTGCCGACGTCGGGACTACTCGATTATATAAATGATAAGGCTTTAATAACGATAAATATTATTATAATAGCCCCATGTAGTGGCTTTAAACGTACCTCGATGAATAGCCAACTGTAATTCGTTGTGATTTTAGTCTTAACCATAAAAAAATTGTGAAATAATTTGTTAGAATTTCTCAAAGTATGCATAGTCAGTTTATAGAGCATCTATAAATTTACCTCGACAATTATGCAACTTCAATTAGTTTCTTGTTCTGTAGGATTCATTTTTATACAATTTTCTTTTTTAAAAAATAATTAAATAAATACTAATAGTACGAAAATTATAAATAAAATAATTTGTAAGTATTTTTCAAACTATGTATAATTAGCTCATACAGCGTCTATGACTGTACCTCGACGAATAATAAAATAATTTCTTTAGCGTGTTTAGTGTACGAACAATCAACTGATATAACGTCTATGAATGTACCTCGACGAATAAGCAATTCAAATTAGTTGCGTGTTTTGTATAATTTAATTTAAAGTTAAATTTGAAGTAAAGTTGCTTAGTCGCTGAGGTATATTCATAGACGCTGTACGAGGTAATTATAAATACTTTAATGGGCGCTTACAAATAATTTGAATGGTTAGTAATTTTGTTTGATAATTTTTTAAAGAAACAACAATTTGTTGACTATTGAATCCTATTGAACACGCAACAAATTAAATTTGATATTCGACGAGGTACGTGCAAAGTCCCTACATGGGACTATAGTGTAGCATATGTAATAGGATATATTTAATATGCATGGTTATTAAGGTTTTATATATTATGTATAATGAAATATAGCTTGTTTATAGATTTTAAATTTGTGTGATACTAAAACCACATAACACTTGGTGAATGGAGGATATCTTCCAATTCTTATGTGTGAGAGGGGTATATGGATCGTAAAAAAGGTTATTTCCGTACATTTTAGAAAAGGTTGGTAGCACTGGTTTTTTACTCTTTTTGTGAATTGTAGATGGACGAATGGTGGATAACTTAGTCCAGTTTTTCTTTATCCCTCTGGGCCTTTTACCCTCACACCTGGCTTCAAGGGTTTTTCGGGAAAGACTTTTATTGTTCATCCAATTTACGTGTCCGTATACCATCGTAGTTGAAAGCTTTTGACTGTCAACGTTGGTGAATGTCCATATCCAACCCCAGTGATCTAGTGGAGGTTTCTGATCCAATCTCTCCTAGTCTTGCCTTCTAACTTCCTTAGATAGTACATTTTATTAGCTTGGATGCGGCTCAGGTTCTTCTTTGTCATTGCTTACGATTCACAACTATACGTAAGCCCATATAATCAGTGCTAAAGACAGTTATCTTCGTCTTTTCACTTACTTTGCTTTGCTGATGAACCTTCGGTTCATATATTCTTGCCTTCAGTTCTTTCTTAGGTCTCGGTACGAGCGGTGAGCGGCGCTGGCTGCGATATGAGTGAAAGTATTAAGCTAAGCTAGATGGTATTTTCCATTACTTTCCTGCCATGTTTACTTGATGGGAGCTTCGAATCAATTGAAGAGTCTGAGCGGCGAGCAAAAATTAATGTAGCGGTTAGCGGCAAGCGCCAACTTCGTTCAGGTGCTCGAGCTTTTAGCAGCTGACCTTCCTCTACTTCCATTGTACTCAAAGTAAAAACATAAACGTAAGCGGCACAGATCTACCGCCCGTACACCGAGGCTTACCTTTGCCGTGTGCACGCACCGTCACTTTAGCTACTTAAAGCTGTTCTTCTCTAGCTGCTCATCGTGAGTAGTTCCTTTTGCCTACAATCACCATTTTGTTGGTTTTAGGACCTTTAAATTCTCAATAGTATTAAACTATTGGTTATGCTTTCATGTTTGTATTATGATGAT
Organism: Gerris buenoi; assembly: GCA_001010745.2. Taxonomy (NCBI): domain Eukaryota; kingdom Metazoa; phylum Arthropoda; class Insecta; order Hemiptera; family Gerridae; genus Gerris; species Gerris buenoi. The sequence goes on from KZ651246.1 coordinate 346,905, forward strand.
CTAGGAGTTAAGTTGATGAGGTTATTATTCTGAAGTTTTTTTTTTTTATCGTTATAACTAGAATAACTATTTGGCTTTATTTATTTATGTTTTTATTGTAAGTAATACTTTGTCTTTTTATGAAAAGAAAGGCTAAGCGACTTGATCGGTTTGTAATTTATGAGAGAAGTAGGATTAGGATCTAGGAACTGGTTTCCTTTTAGGATGATGCTTTTCAGTGATAAAGTTTTATTAATGGTTTCGGTTGGGTTACCTCGTTTTACCACCCACTCCAACCCTTCATCAACTTTCCCACTTTTATAAATGTTTCCTAGTTCCGGCCAACAGCCAACTAATATTTGATAAGTCCTCTTTCCCCTTTTAATTTTTTAAAGGGGAATTTTTATTTTATCTTTTGCTATTTTTATTTTCTGTAATAAAAAAGAAGGTAATGAAATTAAAGAAGAGATTAGTAGGAGTATGCATTATTTCTCTAGTAAACAATTAGTTCTTTAGGATACGTTTTCCTTGACGCGTCTTCCCCGATATTCGCTATTCGCCGAGCAATATCACTGAGGACTCCTCATCTGAGTTTGCATGATACCATTTTCCTATCCAAACGCGAACGCATTAATTACAGCCTCCTACTCTTTGAGCAGGCACAAACGCAGTTGCTAGCGTTCCTTCATGAGTTCTATTCATTTATTCAATCATTAAACATTTTTCAGACTTCCAAGCTGTTTTTTCTGCTGAAGATTAAACCGAAGTATAAAATAATATAATTATAATAAATTGAATAAAAATGTAGATAATATTGTGACATATAAATGTACATAATATAAACGAACTAACTTATTGACACAGTTTTATTTAATTTTTATATTGCAGTTGTTTTTTTATATTTCTAAAATATCCTTTTTTCTTGACGTCTCCTTTAATTAAACTAAAAAAAAAAAAAATCTGAATGTCAATCTAAAATATCCCCGAAACATTTTAGCAACTTGCAAATGATTTTAATGAGTTCTAAGAAACAGCCCTTCACGTTTGTTGTTTTGAAAATAGTTAGTTCTACTATTAACTTTAATAACACTGTAGTTATTTCTAGTAAATAACACTTTAGTTATTTCTAGTAAATAACACTTTAGTTATTTCTAGTAAATAACACTGTAGTTATTTCTAGTAAATAACTCTTTAGTTATTTCTAGTAAATAACACTGTAGTTATTTCTAGTGAATAACACTGTAGTTATTTCTAGTAAATAACACTGTAGTTATTTCTAGTAAATAACACTGTAGTTATTTCTAGTAAATAACACTGTAGTTATTTCTAGTAAATAACACAGTAGTTATTTCTAGTGCTAACACTGTAGTTATTTCTTGTGTAAAATCATGTTCTTTTATCTGAAAGATTGATTTGATATAGGCTCAATAACTCTATCCAAAATAACATACAAGAGAAAATGGGTGAGGAATCGTAATTTATTTTTATCTATCTTCTTCGTGACCTTTTAGGTTTTTCTTTTGAACTAAGTTTTTTTTAGGGGATTTTTTTCTAAGGAAGAATCAACTTTACCCCAAGTATTATCACACTTGAAAAATAAGAAAAACGACTCTATCGAATCAAAAAACTTTGAGGAAATATCGGATATTTCTATAAAAGTAAGTTCTTAAGGAAAAAAAAGACTGCCGAAAAATTTCGGTCCACAGAACAAAATTTATCCGTCGTCATAAAAGAATAGACTATTCGAAAAATATTTTCAACAAATAAAATAAGTTTATTTAAAAAGAAGTCTTACTCGAAACATTTATATATTTCTTTCTCTCATTCAATTACGTTTTCCGTTATAGAATTTTTGCTTTTCATTTCGCTTAAGGTCACGCCAATACCGGTTTGGAATTTTTCGTGAAAAAATATTCCTTGGCGATGTTATAAGGTGGTGTTATTTTCGTTGCTCGGCCACTTCTTGTCTGTCTTTTCATAAATGTTTAAAAGGGGCATCTCCTCGAAATAACACTCTTGGCCTTTTCGATTAAGGGTTGGAGTCTGGCAAAGCCCTCTCCCTTCTACCTCCCTTAGGACGGCTTTATTGCACTCGGTCTTTCCTCTCTAGTTACATAGGCTGAGTTCCCCCTTTTTTTAAAGTTTATTTTTCCATTTGTTTTTCTATTTGATCAAATTTGAGGGGGGAAAAAATGTAATTTAGGAAATATCTAACTTTGAAATATCTTTTGGTTCCAGTTTTTTTTTTAAGTGAAATGTCTATTTCCCTGGTCTTTTCTTTATTAATATTTTATAAATTATTTATATCGCATTTTTTTTATTTTATTGGATTCTACAGGGAGAAAGATAATTAATATACATAAAGCTGAACGGGATCGGAAATGAAAATCCTTATTGCTTTAACCACTAACTACAAATAGTATTGAGTTTTTCGTTTCTCATGGCTCGATAAATGCTAATTATTAGCTGTATTATGTTTAACCATATCCAGTGGCTTCGCATTTTTTAGCACAATATGCTAAATAAGACAACTTAACTAGAATATTACGAAATGAAACCTGAACGTATCTTTAATTTAATAAAGCTGAAAAGAAAATATATGTGTAATGATTCTAAGTGTAGAATTAGTTATAGATCGAGTAATTTGGATCCTTGATGGGTAGGAAGAGAAAATGTTTGCGCAAACATGATGTTTGACCCAGGCTTGCGCAAACTGTTTGATCGTGTATGGGGGCCTTTACGTGTTAAAAATTGAAATTTTACAGGAGAGCTAAAAGAAAGTTTCAATATTGATAAATACCTCGTATAGGAGAAGTATTACAAATATATATCTTTTAATTGTTTGGGTATATTTATCATATTACGGATTTTACCATCTAAATGAGGGGACATTGTTTGAATTATCCAGAACTTCATTTTTGCTAAAATTGTTACATAGCAAGTATTTTGCCACGAACGACGATATCTGTGTTTTTGTGTGTAAATAAAAAACTTTCTTTATAATCTTAAAAAGTCAGGTAAATGTTGTGTGACGGCTTTATATTCTTAAAGAGCTTCTACAACATGTGGAGAAAGACGATGGAAAGCGGGAGAAAAGGAATTTTCTAACATGTTGTGATAAAGCTACTGTACTCTCTTATTCCCATTTGTTCTTCCTCCATTCCCAGGGAGAAGTTTTAGCAAAATGACGAGAGAACCGTTCCTTCGTCTACAGGTCTGATCGTCTCAGAATTTAATAATGGTTAAATGTCCTAATTTAAAATTATCCAGCGTTGCTCCAAAGCTTTTTATTTTATTAACAAATTTGATCTTATGATTTTCAAATTGGTAAAGAAAGTGAAAATGACATTTTATTAATTAAATCGGAAAAGGTTTAGATGAAATGTGCCTTTACAGTTGTTAACAAACATTGATTTTAAAGAAATTTCGTTTTATAGGATATGTTTTAGAAAAGAAGTATAAATATGACGTGGAGAGTGTATTGGAAAGGCGGGTTGTTGTCTTACCAGCGTATCCGAGGGGGTATCATAACTCAGGCAGGCGGTGGCGTCCGGTCCGGGAGGCTTGTTTTACCGAGACATGTGTATTCATTGAACCTAGCCCCGCCATGTGTGTTTGTTATACGTACCGCCCGTATAATCCCGTCTAATTTGAATATTTCTCCCTGTTCCTCCCCTAATTGAATTTATTCGCTTGGGGCTCGCGAAGGAAAATGCGACCGCCGAGTCGGCGAACACGGCTTCCAGACCAGTCCTCTAGTTTCTACCTATAATACGTCAAATTCAATTTCGGGTTACGACATCTGCCGGAAGGTGGAATTTCGGGTGAACCACTCTGTTGTTTATGCATCGGAATCCGTGTTATTTAATGTAGACTCGTTCTAAAGTTTAGAACGACGACCTCCTCCCCCCTCAGAGCTACATCGAGTTCGCATCTCCTCGCGTAAGGTCTTTACAGATAACAATATATTCATGAAGCCGCGGAAGTTTAGATAACTTATAAACAAAGCCGATTCGTTTATTTAACGGCACTTCTTCAGATTGTTACTCCCCTTTATAAAACATAACAGAGGGGAGTAACAATCTAAAGAAGTGCCGATAAACAATCGAATCTGCTTTGTTTATAATTTATCTGAACTTCCACGGCTTCGTGAATATATTGTCATCTATAAAGCCCTTACGCGAGGAGACGGAATGTTCTTCTTTATACTGTTACTCCCCTAATAAAAATAGAAGTGTGATATTCCTTTGTCCTAAAGTACACTGGACTGAACATCCCTTTGTCTTAATATTTATTTATTTAAAGTCATTTATATTTAAAAAAAACATAGGGGAGTAACAATCTAATGAAGTATCTGTTTACCTACTGTTCTAAACGGATAATATTCGCTGTTATAAGATTTCTAGTAATTTTTAACATTAAAATTGTTCATCATTTGAAATTATTCTGTGTTCGTGATTATTCCTTAATCAAATTCTATGCATCAAACGTCATTTCAATACAAGAAAATGCATTGACAGTTCTTTGATTCTTTTAAGTAATTTTATTCAGTGGTATCTTTAAAGCACTAACCTTTTTCTTTTAATGCGAGGAGTAGAATAGTATGTTCATCATTTAAACTAAGTTAAAAAAGACAAAAACTAGAATAGGAAAATAATTTTGCCCAAGAATATCGCGACGATTCTCTACCTTTGACGAAAAGTAGGATATGAATATAATAGTTATCATAGTAGATAAATATATATATATCTAAAAAAAAAAACATAAACAATAAAAGAGAACTTAAAGTAAAAATTGCATACAGGTTTTGAGGCGATTCCGCAAAAATATGGTTTGGAACCAACTTTTTGCGGACCCACTAGAAGAAGGCCATTGGCATTGGTAAGGTCGCTCGGAGATATGCTTGTTGTGAACCCACCTTTAGTCGGTGTACCGCAATGTCGAAGTGGCTGAGAAACGAGAGGTGGGTAAAACAGCTATTTGGCGGTAACATGTTATTACTTTTCTGGTTATTAGGTTATAACACGTTATTTGAGTAATAAGTCAATAGCTTTCTAGGGGGAGAGGGTGTCAACAATAGAGTTGATAACAAAAAAAATATAATTATACATTCTATACTTCTTTATTTAAATCAATTAACTTATTAGACCCATATGACTAGAAAATGTATATGGTATAGGGTTTATAATGATTAAATTAAATTAGTCGACAAAAATAGTTGCGGTAATATGAAGTCCTGGAGAGAGGTATAGTATAAATATAATAAAAGTTGTTAGGGTAAAATTGGTTCAGTAGAACTGGAGCTAGAGCGTATCTTAAGTACGCCGAAAGGCCTCCTTCCCTAAATAAAACCTTGGATTCTGGAAAGGCAAGGCAATAAGGAGTTAGCGCTTAACGCTAAGGCTTCGCAGACAGCCTTAAGGTAAAGGCTAAAACCAAGGTAATAGGAAATTGAAGCAGGGTTCTAAGACCTTGCTTAAGGATTGTTTTAGTTAAAGTGCCGTTAAATTACCAGTTTACTGATAAAGAATAAAGTGGTCTTCATCTTGAATATTTAATTAAGTAATCGATTTTAATTATCAAAAATCCGTAATGACTCTGTCGTAAATATAACCGATAAAAAAATAAAATGCTTTAAAACAGACAAAAAATATTACTAGGGATTTGAGACACACTTTTACTACGATAGAATTGCATCTAAGTCCATATAGATCTTTAGGGGAAGGTATCTCGCACACTACATTTGCCTCTATTTTAGCGACCAAGTTTAGAAAAATACAATATATAGGTAGGTTGATAACACTGAACATGCAAAATTTAATATTAAGTTGGGCGAAATACTTATCTTCACAATTTTGCAAAGTTTCAGAAGCGACTGTTAGGTCTCAGGCCATAGAGGCTCTTAGAGCCGCTGAAAATTTTATTCTAAACAACGACCAACAAAAAAAAACAGCCAAGTTTTTCAAAAAGATTAACCCCCCAAAAAATTCATTGGCCGTAAATAAAATGTATTTATTGTCAGGGAGTGCAGTGGAATGATGAATGTCCCAAATTATGTTACAATTAAAGAAAGGGAAGACAGAATTGGTAATTTTAGTTTAAACATTTAATAACTAATTGTAAAAATTATAAACTATGCGTATATTGCCCGGCAAAAAACAATCACTATCTCAGTTTATGTCCAACGAAATTTAAGGAATCTATTTCTTAGGTTACAGAGACCAGACCACCAGAGGAAACATTAGATCCTAACAAATACAGAGAAGTAGGTCTACTGTCGGGAGGCGTATCAGTGATTATGCTGACATTTACGGCCGATATCCGCTGTGGAAAAGATAAAGGGTGCGCTTGTGTATTATTTGACGGAGGAGCTCAGCGAACATACATCAGTTAGGCATTTGCTAGACAAATTCAACACATCGCCTGTCAGTATTCATATAAGTTCGACATCATGCTTAATGATGATCAATATCTGAGAGTGTGGGCTAATATCTTACCCTGACTTACTGAGCATTTTCATACCAATAAAGTAGATTGGGAGAAGGTTGGATATTGCATTAAAAATGCGGAATTAGACAACTATATTAACTGCAAAATCAATTCAAGGCTCACGTCTATGATGGGAAGGCCTTGAATTCCTTAAGTTAAATCAAGTGTTTTGGTCAAAATTTAATAAAAACAATAAAGATATTTAAACAAATTTCAAAGAATTTAAAAATGTGGAAATGTTTATGATACCAGAAAAAGTTGGAGCCTCCATTTGGCTTGAGTTAGGAAACGTTTTTTTTCCACTTGGTCAATTTTTATTAATTTGGGTTTGAATTTTAATATCTTTTTTTTTTATAAGTTACATCGGTAATCTACTCTTCATTCGTGTGAATTACGCATGAGCATATGCAATTTTTGAGGTCTCTATATTTTTCCCATTAGTGGGTCAAAAAGTTGCGCCATTGTTTTAAATTTCAGTTCTCCAACTAGAACGGTTTTGGTAAACAAGAACCAAAATTCGACGGACTCACCCATCACCCTAGGCAAACAAAGGGTTTCGAGGAGGACCCTACGACATCCTATAAGATAATATAAATCGATATTTCATGACTTTAAGGATCATCCATGCCGTGTTTGAAGAAGTTCGGTTGTGAAAGGAAAGGGCGGGTTTTATCGTGTAGATTAAGTATTGTGGTTAAAAGTCTCCTCCAAGGACGTAGATAATTCCTGGGGGAATCTCGTGAAGAAGGGTTGGACCTCGCATATCCTCTTCTGGATACGGCTGACAAGCACGTCGACAACACTCCGCACTCCGCAACCAGCATATAATTAAATTAAAATGAAGCTTCTTCGATACGGAACACCAACGAGGATTAACTTCCATGATCCTAGATGCATAAATTAACAGGGGCGTGCATTTTGTAACGGCTTTAAGAGGTAGGGGAACCCGAAATTTATGTTAATTTTAAGCGCAAATTACGTTTAAGGATAAAACTTTCTAAGTCTTGTTCTCTCTTGATTTTGGTAAACGCCAGCATTGCTTTTTCCTCAAACCGATCTTTTGTCTTTAATATATTACTGGGGCTTAAAAGGAACCGGTATATATTTATAATTTAATTTTTTTAGAAGAATATGGCAAACACAAAATAATATCACCTTTGTGGTTAATTGAACCTAATAATTCTAGATCGAATACCACTAGTGGTTTCTCTTGGGTTTAATTTATCCTAGGATATTATGTTTGCCATTGAGCTATTGTAAATTTTCAATCCTTGGCTATGATTAATATCCTCTTGTGCTCTGCACGGCATACCGTCAATATGCTTTTGTTCAAACAAACTTACTTGTTCTACGATTTAATTTTTTAGCAGCTCTCCTTACAGCTTTTAGGTAATTCATAGACATTTTTGTTTAAGTTCTCTCTAAAAATTAGTTTAATGTCAACGTAATTAAGTTTAAGGAAACTTGATTTTACAAGATTTATTTTTTTTTTCAAAATAAGAATGAAAAATATGTTGGATTGATAAGATTTTTGATTAATTTATAAATATAGTCGGACCTCCATACAACGAACTCGATGGTTCCGGGAAAGAAATTTGTTGTATAGAAATTTCGTTATATAGAATTTCTTTTACTATAGAATCACTTAGTTCAGCGAATCCATGGGACATAAAAAAAATCGTTATATATAATCGTATATATATA
>KZ651246.1:355571-381564 GCA_001010745.2 Gerris buenoi
ATATATGTATATATAATCTAAATTAATTTGAGATTTTTCTAGAAAATTTAATTAAACTCATGATTTTTAATCAGATATTATATTACGTTTTATCTCGATTTACAGATTAAACGTATTAAATTATAAAATGATTATGAATTTTCTCTTTTGAATATATTTTTCGACTACTAAAACATCTTTCCAGCTTCAGCTAGAAATAAAAGATTTTACTGAGATTGACAGTGCACTTATAACAAGGCTTACTGAACCGGGTTTGCACCTTGTGCATGTGTTTACTGCCTCGGACTTTATTTTAAAGTCTCCCGGACAAGAAAGGTGAAGAATAGAATATGTAGCCACGCGATGCTTATTGTATGAATTTAGTGAAAGGCGGACCAACCTATTTGGTCTGTCTGTGTATGTTCTCGGGGTTTACAACCCGAGCTTTCGAGCCCGTTTCGGGTTAAAACCCTCTCCCAGTTAAATATATATGATTTTGAGTTCAGTTACACCTGAATCCGATAAGGGTAACCGACAGCTCCCTCACATTGTTGAAGAAATACTTTGTTTTATCCCACCTAGGTTAAATTACGTAGAGGATATTATGTTTCTAGGTATTTTATAGAATTTAAAGTTATCATGGGTAAATCTGGGGTTTTATAAGGGTGAATTTGGGGTAGGGTAATGAGGTATATTGATGAGAGCCTCTACTCGTGCTTGTTATTCGTCCGTCCCAAGGGCTACCCTGGACCTGTCCCTTCTCTATTGTTAGTTGAAATTCACTCCCCGATCACAAATTCCTAAGCTTACCCTACAACAAGCACATAACCTACATTTCATACTAGAGATCCCTGGAATTTTCATCATTATACCTGTTATTGTATAGTGGAATTATTTTGATAAACAATATAAAATACGTTATTCACCAGGAATCCTTTTTTGCAAGATAGTCTCCCTTTAAGTTCTTAAAAAGCTGAAAAAATGTATTTACATACATTTATAAAAAAATAGGGTGTAAAGGCTTCTTCGAGTGTAAAAGCCCCCAGGAAAAAGAGGATAAAAATAAAATATTTATGCATGGATACGGATACAAGCAAAAAGCCGTAAATAAGATACATCGGCAGAACTTAGTAGTAGTAAGGTCCTAGTACTAGTCGGGAAGGACGAACCACATGTTCGAACCTAGCAATTAGGCCATCTTTTAGGCCCATTTTACTAGCCTCGTGGTGGTCATACTTCTGTACATTGTACCGCTGAAGCGAGTATGATGTGATCATTAGTGAGCCGTATAAATTAGAGAATTACGGCGAGGGATCGAACCCACGACCTTGTACTGCCCTTGATTCAGTGATAACTGAGCAGACGTTGTTATTAATTTAAACACACGGCCACGCTGGCTCTCTCAGTAAAATTTAACTCTATTGTTTAATGAAGTAATATATTGCAAGTAGGACAAGTTGAAAGAAGATTTCCTTTGATGAAACTTATGGATCGTGATTTTTTTCTTCATTCCCCCTTTGTCACAATTTATAACTATACTAAAACCCTCCGTATGAATTCAAGCAAAAACTGTTGATTTTTGAACTGGAAATAGAGATATTGTGGAAGCCCGGACCCTTAGATAGAACTTTCTTAAGCGAGGTATAGAAGACAAACGACAATAGCGTCGGGTCAGAACCCTGTAAGACACCGACATATTATTCCGCGCCACAATTCATTCAAAGACCAGTGAAGACGGTTATTCAAATATCACCGAATAACGTATTTGAACCTGAGTGAAATATTATCATCTGACAAATATTGTCATCTGACTCGTTTATCTTGCCAAATTTAAAGTATGTATACATATAGTACATTACGCGTCGAGTGTGGAAAGTAGCATTTTCGCACGAGTTGCGTTATCGTACTTAATCTACGATTGTTAGATTTTAATAATAAATGCAGAGAAAAATAATAAACTTCCTGTATGTAAGCTCGTATTTCTCTTTTGATAAACATGATATCAATTCGTTAGTTGTATTTTGTGCCGAATTAATTATTTCGGAAGGCGTATTATTCTCCTCATATTCGTCATAATCACTTAAATCACTCATTGATTTTCACAAAAAACTCGATACAAACAGTTACTTTTATTAAATAAACATCAAATTAGTTATGTTAAATGTAAACAAACTCGCTAATCATGTGTAAAGTTGAAGAATTCTTCTTCTTTTCGTCACTAGAGTGGAAAAAAAGAGGAATTCTTCAAAACTATGAGACACGCATGCGCAATTAATACAGGTGTGTAAAGAATCACTTTCTACGAATCTAAACAGAGATACAATGTTTATATTACGTATCAATCGTAGATAAAATTTATTTTTATTTCTTTTTTACTGGATTGCAACTATTATCTTTTTAAAAACAAATATAAACAATCAGGCCCTGGAAGGACCAGGAGGTCTAATTTTAGACCTTTAGCGGAGTGTAACTGAGGTATGGGTTTAACTGGCTGTGGGAGGAAATATTGAAAATATTTTTTTTAAACAAACTGGTTTTGACGGAGAAAAACTGTTTGTAGGTAGAGAGCAGTGTCGACAATTGGTTGGTGGATAAAAAGGGCAGGTAGGAAGGAAAAGCGAGAACGAGGGCTGATTTTAAAGTCCGAAATATATCTGGATGGTGGACAGTCCCGTAGCCCACTCTAGCGAGAATCGAGGCCACCGACTCGTGCACGTGTATAGGTCGTAGATAAACATAATAGTTATTTACACAACAAGGGAGAGAAGTATGTTTTCCTACTCGAGGTTAAGTTTTCTCCTGAGACACCACCGAAGGAGAAAACTTCATTAGCTCCCGAGGCCTTATGGCCGAGGGAGATAAATAAGTTAGCTGCCGAGATTTGCCGAGGGAGATAACTGTAGTTTTAGATCCCTAGGCATAGCCGAGGGAGATAATCCCGAGAGCAGAAATACTTCGATCCATGTTGCGTATTAAATTTTATCTACGACTAGTGCACCATGGGTAATAGCTATGTTTGTAGGTATAAAAGTTTTACCTACAAATTCACGTAATTTAAACACCTTAAACTGATATTTAGTTACTTTATTTTATTAAAATAACAATTTTTATACTAAATATAGACATTTTACAACAAACACTTTCAATAGTTTGTTTTTAATTTAAAGACTGTATGATAACCTAAAGTAACCTTCCTGAAAAATTTAAAGCTATAAACAGCGGAAAAACTTTACTACCAACATAATGCTTAAAAAATACCTAAAAAATTGCCTTTTAAGTTGGTATGATTATTTTTTTACTCCCAAGGGAGGGAAGTAACACTTCCCGCCCTGTTATTAGCAATGTAAAGTCCACTTACAATGCAAGTCGTAGATAAAATAATAAAATCACCTATGTCCTTTAGGCTCGACTAGACCCTAATAAGCAAAATGCAATAATGATATGAACTTACGCTTGTGTATTTTCTTTTTCTTACGTTCAGCGTGGTACTATCGTTTAGCGAGTAGTGGTATAATAATATGTTAATCTTACGTGTAACTTGGTGCACTTATTTCTTTATTATCTTATTTATTCTAACTTTGTTCTTTTTTTATATTATATTTTATTATAGTTTTTCTCGTATATATTTTATCTTTAGGCATTACATATTTTTCTAATATAGTTTTTTTTATTCTCAATCGAATAGAAAAAAAAAAAAAAATGAAAAAAGTTTTTCGGGCCGGTTATTTATTGTCGTAGTTTTCTGCGGGCTGGTATTTTTTTTGTCAGCCGGGTTTTAGGTTCGTATTGGATACTTGTGTTTTCGTCGGTTGTTACGCACCTGGTTTTTCATTCTGCAACTCTTTTGTAGGTTATTTTTTTATGTTTCTCTGCCGTTGGCTTGCTAAACTAGGAAACAGGATCCCAACTTGGCTCTATCGATCATCTGCTCGAAGTTGGATCGTTTGCATAATCTGCACATTTATGTCGGATGTCGAAGCCACCTCATCTGTATAAAACTTTTCCTCCCTCTCCTAAAACTCGACTAGGGATATTTTTGCTCGATTGATCCGAAGACTGACTCGATTACTTGATGAATTCGTCGAGGTCACACCCTTATCCGTTTGACTCACCTTCTTCTTCGGAGAGTTTAAACTTTTTTTCAATCCGGCAATTTCGGTATCGTTCTTTCTAGAAGTAATGTTTTGAATAAACGACCTATAATCGATTCTTCCATTGGAGTAATAAAATTATACTTTTACCGTAACTGAATTTGCCTTAAGTACTGACCCAGTTTTTCGGAATAAACTTATTTACATTGCTTTAACAAACTTAATCTAATAATACGGGACATTTCTTTTTCCATCCGAGATTTATTTATTCCTCTATAATCTTCCATAAAAATGCAGTAATTTTTAAAGAACGGCCATCAAATCCTATTTAACCACCAATATCGAAACTAATTTTTTTTTAAAGATTATTTTGTGATCATCTATTATTTGTCACAAATAACACAAGAGAAAACTGATCCGCCCGAGTTTTATTTACCTCTATAATCTTCCATGATACAGTCATTTTTAAAGAACGGTCATCAATTCCTATTTAACCACCAATATCGAAACTTTTTTTTTTCTTTTTTTTTTTTGTTTAAAGATTATTTTGTGATTATCTATTATTTATCACAAATAACACAAGAGAAAACCGATGTTCGATTAAAAGCGGTAGAAGTACTAATATTATAAGTGTAATTAATTAAATTATATCGATGATTTAGATTATGGTTTAACGATTAATAAGATGAGTGGAGTGGTGACAGACGTTTTTAGGTGTGAATAAAAATAACAGGTTATTACACGTTACTCTGAGACGTTTCCACCCTAAAAGGTCATCTTCGGTCAGTTTAATAACTAGAACTACCAATAGACGTTATTAGGTGTGAATAAAAATAACAGGTTATTACACGTTACTCTGAGACGTTTCCACCCTAAAAGGCCATCTTCAGTCAGTTTAATAACTAGAACTACCAATAGACGTTATTAGGTCTGAATAAAAATAACAGGTTATTACATGTTACTCTGGGACGTTTCCACCCTTAAAGTTCGTCTTCATTCAGTTTAATAACAGTTGTAATTATATTGACCTCGTTAATATTATTACTGATAATATTTTTGTTTAATCAAAAAGTTTTTGTAAATTATTATTATTATTTATTAAGAAATTACTTTTATGATTATTTTTGTACAATGTCTGATTTGTTAAAATTAATTGTTCTAGTTATTAAACTGGCTGAAGATGATTTTTTAGGGTGGAAACGTTTCAGAGTAACATGTAATACTAATAACCTGTTATTTCTATTCACACCTAATAACGTCTATCACTATTCAACTCATATTATAATAAAGTGTTCTTTTAAACTTTACGTTTATCAATTTCAATGAATGTGATGTAATTCTTAATTAATAGTTTTAATCGATTTCATTTACGTTACAGTAAATTTTTAGGGCTGTATTTTATTGTTAAATCTCAAAGTGAATTATTTTTGTTTAATTATTATTATTATTATNAATTACAGTTAAAGGAATAGCTTATAAAATAAACACAGAGGAGTTTTGCACCCTGTGCAATTTGAATGAAAAAGAAAGCCTTGTTCATATTTTATTAGACTGTCCAAGGTACAACTTCTTACGGAAGCAACATTTGAGTCAGGATGGAGTAGACAGGAGCGTGGCTACTCATCTTAATATTAACTCAAAAGAGGATGCAACAATATTTTTTTATTTTTTCATTAATTTTTAATCATTAAAATACTAAGTGTCTACCTACATAAATTTAATAATAATTTATATTTATTAATAAAAGTGTTATTTAGAGCAGTAGATATTTGCGGTAATGAGGTTATTTTTGGACATTTATATGTATACTTGAATAAATGTATATACACTTGTATAGTCTATGTTAGGGTTAGACCGTCTTGAAACAATGTTATATTGCGATCAGTCACTGTCAAGCCGAAGGCAAAGTTCCATTTAAGTGATACGACCGTAGTCTCTTCAGAGAGGCAGGTATTTTTAACGGGATGTCATTAGAAAAGGGATAGACTCCATGTCGTATGCATCCTTTTAGGAACACCCCATAGAGAAGAGTTTCTTTACACTGTTTCGGTGGCAAACAAACAAAAGCAATAAAATGTTTCCACATTTATTGCCTGCATTTTTCTTTATCTTGCATAAGGCTTCCTTTATTTCGCATCTATGATTTTTACAGTCGGTTTAGTTATTGGAAGGTTTATATTAGTAAGTATGGAAAGAGAAGTCATGCATTTATTAGGAAGTGTCTAATAGCTTTGACATATTCACCCGGTTCTCTTGTTTACATTGGTCTCTCTACATTTAAGTAGTTATGGCCTCACCTGGCCACCCCCCACTTTTTCCACCGATTCCCACTTGGCCTTAAAGTCATGCACGTGTATGATCACCTAACCCACGTCCCTCACCTGTGTACCTCCCCCCCCCCACCCGAGTACACGTGTACGGGGCTACCTGAGTCCCCCACCTAAGTACATGCTTAGTATGTACAATGTACATACACGGCTACTTAAGCCATGCCCCTCACTTAAGTACACGATTTCACGTTTAGTCCACAATTAAGAGACCACTTAAACCAGCCCCCACCTCTTCCGTTGTTTACTTATCCTGTCTGTAGGCTATCCCGTCTACTTGGGTGCTATCCCCTATGCCCTATACACTTGTGTGCGTCTAATACCCGCTACCCCCTTCGCCTTCGCCCTTCACCATACTTGAGTCTAAGTGCACGACAACCTCCTATGCAGGTGGGGGATGCATGTTGACTCTTGAAACTCTTTGAACCCGTTATTCCCTCCCCCTGTCTGGACTCGATTCAGCGTTGTATCATCACCCTCAGACTATTAATCTGTACAAAGTTTATCCCCTCCACCCGGAAACAGACCGTCTGGACCATCACGGACGGCGGACGGTACCCTGAAGCATACTGAGGTAGGAGGTAGCATGCACTGGTATTTGTATTGTAACTGATGATATCAATCAATAAAATATCGTTTAATATATAAGGATATAAACAAATACAAGTGGCTGTCGGTGTTTACGGTTTAATTTTATAAAAAAAAGCTGGTATTTATACCGGTGATATCAATTCAAAAAACATTCTTGCATTCTGCATGTGCATGACAATATTATACCTACTCTGGTAGATGGTAGCATACACAGGTATTTGTAACCGGAGATAACGGATATCAAATCGACAATCCTCGTCTAAAAAAACCAACTTCCAGAATTTAAACAAATGAAATAACTTTGGTAGTTGATGTAAACGATTTAACTGTTGTCGGTAAGACAACAGAGAATCCGATAACTTCATTAAACGACAAATAATGATTAAATTTGTATTTATGGACTAGATTTTAGAATTTTCCAGCATCACAAAATTATAGTTATTTCAAGATGTGACAGACCTAACTAGGTTCGCCATCACTGTAGTAGAAACTCACGTCTTCAAGAAAGGGGAAATCCAAATATGTACATCCTCAGTCGCTAGCGAGGGATAAACATGACCATGCTAAAATGATAAAACTCGATTGTATGTAGCTATGTTGGATGTACCGTCTGTCTTCAAACTATACCGAAACCTACCTATATTATTATTATTAGTATATTTTTTAAGAATGCAATTAGCAGTTTATTGACTGTGGGTTGAATAGGAAAAGACTGCGTAGAGACATTAGGAGTAAATTGTGGTGATGAAACACTCGAGGGTATGGAATTTTAAGGACGATGCTCCAAGTGCAGTTTGGTCTGGGCTTATCATGCCACTCTGGGGTGCGTTAGACCTCTTTTCTTTTGAATGCATAATAGTTTGGTATTGTGTTTAAACGAATTTCTATTCTGACTAAGGAAAATATTCATTATTGTTGTAGTTATTTCAATAATATACGTCAAAGGTTAAGTCTGTCTTCGGTTAACTCAGTGATGATAACATATAGAACAACTCAACGTCACTGTCGTAGTTATTTCATTAATATATTGAGTAAGAGGGTGTAAATGGTTAAGTCTGTCTTCGTTTAGCTCAAGTGATGATAATGTTATAGAACAACTCACTGTCACTGTCGTAGTTATTTCATTAATATATTGAGTAAAAGGATGTAAATGGTTAAGTCTGTCTTCGGTTATGTCAAGTGATGATAACGTTATAGAACAACTCACCGTCACTGTCGTAGTTATTTCATTAATATATATTGAGTAAAAGGATGTAAATGGTTAAGTCTGTCTTCGGTTATGTCAAGTGATGATAACGTTATAGAACAACTCACCGTGCGATAATGTAGCAAATTATTGTTATGTTTAATTGATTTAATGGCGTTTTAAATTATTTTTATGAAAAAAAAAGTCAGCAATAAAACTCTCAAACGAGTTTATTTCGTGAAATCTATTGGGAGGCTTTTAATACTCCTTGACAGAAACGGATGCTACTTCCAAGAAAGTTGCCAGTTATAATAGAAACTCAGTCTTGAAGTGGGAGGAATTCACTTACGTCTTTAGCCGCTCACTACAGCATATAATGTAATTTTCTTCGTATAAACTGGTAGCACGTTTATCGCAAAACCAATTCCGAAAGACTTTTTTAACGTGAGGTGTGAAACGGATGTTTTTTACCTTTTGTCAACGATTGTCAGCGATTCTTTGAAAACCTCAAGATATTCTTGATGTCGGGGGATTATAGGGAAACTTTTCAGTGACAAAGTAGGACCCCCTCAGATCTTCCGCCTGACAAGGAGAAGAAAATAAAAAATAAAACCCGACAGACACGCGGTGAGAAGTTTGTTACCACCTTCGCTTCGCAAAGTTTCGTATATAAAAGTCCATTAGCGTGTATAAAACATGCCTTTAACAGGTTCTATGTATGTTTATAAATCTTCTTTAACCTGTAAGACATGTTGAGACCAAGAAATTTCCTGTTATTATTTGCTGCTAAAATTCCTTTATTATATATATTTTTTTTAAATATTTGTGGTGTCCTTAGTACTGTCTTCAACGGATGATAACCCAGAAGTACTTAAAAGAACCGAATAGATATTATAATTATGACTAGAGAGGTTGGTAGAAAGCAACAAAACAATATTTTATTTTAAATCAAATTGTAATTACTATTTACAATGGGAGACAGACAGAGAAAAATAGACTTCAGCTCCGGGACTCGAACCACGGACCTACCATCATTTCCAGTGCGGGAGCTCTAACCAATTAAGCTCCTCTGAATAATCATTTCCTCCGTCGATAACGATACCTAGTCCCGAATTAAGCTTTCAAATTTGTGTACAATATTTTATATTATAATTCACAAACGCTTTTAGACATATGATATCATCTTTAGTGTGCGTGTTAACTTAGTAAGATAGAATTCTGTACTAAGCTAACTATTTTACAAACTTTTATGACAAACTAAAAGTTCAATATGGGGGGTAGACTTTGGTATTACAAGGGCAGAATTGTTAAGATCAGATTTTTCATTAAGACATGCTATATTTGTGTCTTGGGTAGCTCTTTCAAGTTTTCTAAGAGGTCTTATTTAATATTTTTTGGTACGAAGGAATTGATGTGTAACTATCTACCAATGTCTTTAGTCGTTATTATGAAGTGGTATCACAAAATCTCAGTCAAAACAACCTATTACTTGAATATCAATCATTCCAAGATTCTCCAATTATAGAATCAAAAAATTTACGATTTTTTTAACACACATTTCTATCTTATATATTGCTTAAGTTCGACTTAAGAATTCTGGACACTGGGTCCTCTTCTCTATTCCTGCTAAGTAAGTGATAAATACAATTTTCTGCTTAGGTATACCTCAAATAAGAGCTTTTAGGATAGCCAAGAAACCATAAAAATGATGGGTTAAGTCTAAACTGTTATTTTTTTTCATTTAAGTTAATAAAAAAGTTACCTTAGTAAGAAATTAATTCTAAATGGACAATGATTTAAGCTCAAGATGTGAAACGAAAGTAAAAATAAGTGTCTATCTTTGAAACCGTATTGCAGTAAAGCACAAAAACTTAATTATTCAATTTCTCGTGCCGCTGTGCTAATTGGTTTTCTCGGAAACTCGTTAATTTGAATATGACGCATGCGGAGAAGCTATTTCCCAGTATTGCCGGCGAAACGTCCCGCGCCAATACGATTAAAAAGTTCGCCTCGCTTTTTGTCATATGCTTACATGTACGATGTTAAAATTGGTTTTTTAAATTTTCTTTTTTTTTCTCCAGTTAGAGACAGAAAATTATTATCTTAGTGAAAGCGACATTTTGTCATAACAGCTTCGAGAAAGGCTGAGATAGAATTACAATTTAAAATGTTCCTAGGAGAGGGGTAATTGTTTTTATTTTGCGCTTTATGTCGAAGACGGTTAATAACGTAATTTTAGAATTCTAGCACAATGATTGTGGGTGTTTTTTTTATTTATCCGTATAGCCTTCAATAAATACTGTCATTTAGCAGCCGAGTTATTTTAGTTTCTCTACTTTTATTTCGAATGTCTTATCTGTGTCTTTATGGCCCACGGGATCTCTGGCCCGTTGACTTAATACGATTCTTTCTTTGCCAACTTAGTTTCTAACAAGTTCTTTAATTAATTCTCAGTCTTTCTTTGCTCTTTTTAAATAAATAAATTTTAAATTTCTTTCTTTCCTTTTGACCTTAATATATTTGATCTTCTTTTAAAAATCCTTATCTAAATGCTTAAAGGGGTAAGATGGACGAGGGATTAGTATCGGTTCTACCTTGGCACAAATGTAAGATGTGTACAACAAATTATTGTATCTTATTTATTAATTCTTAGACTTTATCTTGCTAAGAGGTTTGTTGTATAAAACTTTTTAAAAAAATTGTTTAATTATTTCATAGTCGATATTCACCAATTCTTAATTATTATTCATATTTGGTATGTATGATGGAGGTAATCTCTGTAGTTACTGATCCTATTATGAAAATTCTTTCCCTGCATAAAAAAGCAAATAAACAAAAGGTATCTTATCTAAAAAATAACAAGAATAATGCTAGATTAAAGACGATGTGTTTTAGGTCAATGTATAGTTATCTTAATATTGTTGTACAGAACAGAGGAACGCTGCGGATATTGATAATAACAAGAATAATGCTAGATTAAAGACGAGGTGTTTTAGGTCAATGTATTGTTATCTTAATATTGTTGTACAGAACAGAGGAGCGCTGCGGTTCTGTCGCTGCGGATATTGATAATAACAAGAATAATGCTAGATTAGAGAGGATGTCTTTTAGGTCAATGCAAAGTGATCTTAATATTGTTGTACAGAACAGAGGAGCGCTGTGGATATTGATAATAAACAAGAATAATGCTCGATTAGACACGATGAGTTTTAGGTCAATGTATAGTGATATTAATATTGTTGTACAGAACAGAGGAGCGCTGCGGTTCTGTCGCTGCGGATATTGATAATAACAAGAATAATACTAGATTAGAAACTATGTGTTTTAGGTCAATGTATAGTGATCTTAATATTGTTGTACAGAACAGAGGAGCGCTGCGGTTCTGTCGCTGCGGATATTGAAAATAACAAGAATAATGCTAGATTAGAGACGAGGATGTGTTTTAGGTCAATGTAAAGTGATCTTAATATTGTTGTACAGAACAGAGGAGCGCTGCGGTTCTGTCGCTGCGGATATTGAAAATAACAAGAATAATGCTAGATTAGAGACGATGTCTTTTAGGTCAATGCAAAGTGATCTTAATATTGTTGTACAGAACAGAGGAGCGCTGCGGATATTGATAATAACAAGAATAATGCTAGATTAGAGACAATGTGTTTTAGGTCAATGTATAGTGATATTAATATTGTTGTACATAACAGTGGAGCGCTGGGGTTCTGTCGCTGCGGATATTGAAAAATCAAAGAAGCACTCAACTGAAGGAGAAAGAAAAAAATCCCGGCATGTACTTGCCAGCAAGCTACTAAAAGGGTTTCTTCGATCATAAAAATGCATATTTCCTACATCATTCTTCTTTTTTTACTGAAATATGTATAAAAAGCCGTACTCTGAAGGAACAAGGTGTGCAAATTATCTTTTATCACCTTAGGTATGTACTTATTTTGTTTTTGTTGGGGTTAAACAGGCCGCCATTTTGGAAACGCGATATATATTTGCGATCTACATTTCAACACCATTAAAATGATACCCCACTCAAAAATTTCAAATAGTAAAAAATGTTGCGGTCAGTTCGCAATTGCTCGCTGATCTAAGAAATTTTGAGTAGTTAAGTTAAACATTTTTTAAAAATAATAAAATATTCAAAATAGTTAAAGAATGTGAAGGTAATGCAAACGTAAATATTAAAACAGGTTGATTTTTTATATAAGTATAATGTAGAGAATAATATATTATAAATAAATTACTTTATATACTTAATAAATTACTTAAAGAAAAATAAGGTTTAATATAGTATACAAGATTAAGCATAAAATAATATTGAACGGAGACTTCTTTCCTTAAATGTCGATAAAAAAAAAAAAAAAAATTAAACAAGATATAGCAAAAGGTTAAGGAAAATAGTAAATAAAAGTTTTTAATAAGACATTACGAAAGGGAAAGATTCTCAAGAATTATAATAAACATTACAAATAATTATTTGATTTATAATGATAATTTGGTACCAGAAGTAATGATAAACATTTGAGCCATAATAAAACAGAAGTTAATATTGAAAGTTCTTGCTAATAAAAATGATTGATATCGTCTTGAGTTATTGATAATAATAATGATAATGATACGATCTAAAAAGAAAAGAATTAGACAGTATTAGCGAGTTGAAATTATAAGAAGTGATTTAAATATAGGTTTGTTCCAACCACACCTCAAACTAGTTTCAAACTGTACGACGCATGTGCATTAGCAAAAAACGTTCAAGTGTGGTCCGATGCGCATGCGTCGGACAGTTCCAAACTAGTTTGAAGTGTGGATGGAACAAACCTAATATCAACCCGGTATGGAGTTTGAAACAACACTAAATAGAATTTAAGTGTCTGGCAAGCTAATTTAGCTAATGATTAAAATGGGGATGTTTTAGTATTACGGGTTTGATAATTGTATAATATGGTTTAAGAGTAATAGACTTTTGAAGAACAGTTGTAGGCTGGAGGATAATTAGATTATTGAAGCTAAGTGTAGATATCTTGTGGCAGGTTAATTAAATTAAACAGCAAGCACTTCAGGACTAAATCCTTCCTCTCTAACTGTTCTTCGAATTCCAACTTGATCTAATTTAATAAGAGACTAAATAATTGCCTCGGTGGTTGAGCAAGAATTCGTTGGAAATTGTAGGTAAGGAGTGGCTCTGTATTATAAGTAGTTGGGGTCAGAATTATAAGTAAAGTTTAAGATGGGATACTATCTGGAATAGTTAGTAGTTGTGGACTTGTGTTTGTTTGTCCATGAACGAAGACTGTTCTGTCGCCATAGCGATGCAATTTGTTTAGTTTATGTTGTCATTGAATTATTCTTAGAGTGTCAGTTGTAAATTTACGAGTAAAAGGAAGAAAAGTCTGTCCTTATTCCATAGTTATAAGAGGGATACAGGACGAGGTGTTAGCAGAGCGAATGTCAAGCTGGAACGCAGGGATTCAGATTGACAGAAAAAGTAGAAAAGATCCAGAGAAAAAAGAAAAAAGCATTATCAGAAAGGTATAAAAACTAGAATATGACAACAACGGGAAATGTAAGAAAAGCCTTAGGTTCAGCAAAGGCGCGGCTCGTAGAATTACTAGCCTAAAATTACTACGTAGAATTAATCGAAGTCGAAAGTCAAGAGCAAGAGGACCAGCTCCAGACAGAAAGCGGGGAGGATCGCCGAGGCGAAATCACCACCCGAAATCACCACTAAGAGGCGCCGGAGTGTCGCCATAGCGATGCAATTTGTTTTATCTACGATATGCACTGTAAGTAGACTTTACATTGCTAATAACAGGGAGGGAAGTGTTACTTCCCTTCCTTGGGAGTAAAAAAACAGTCATACCAACTTAAAAGGTATTTTTTAGGTAAATTTCAAGTATTATGTTGTTTTTTTAGCTGTTTTGTTTACTTTTTTTTCGGGAAGGTTACTTTAGGTTATCATACAAAGTCTTTAAATTAAAAACAAACTAAACGAAATTAAATTAAAAACGTATATATTTAGTGTAAGAATTGTTATTTTAATAAATCAAGTAACTAAATATCAGTTTAAGGTGTTTAAATTGCGTGAATTTGTAGGTAAAACTTTTATATTTACAAACTTAATAGCTATTACCCATGGTGCACTAGTCGTAGATAAAATTTAATACGCAACATGGATCGAAGTATTTCTACTCTCGGGATTATCTCTCTCGGCAAGCCTCGAGAGCTAATACTACAGTTATCTCCCTCGGCAAGCCTCGGGAGCTAACTCATTTATCTCCCTCGGCCTTACGGCCTCGGGAGCTAATGAAGTTTTCTCCTTCGGCGTTGCCTCAGGAGAAAACTTAACCTCGTGCCGGAAAACATACTTCTCTCCCTTGTTGCGTAAATAACTATTGTTTATGTTGTCATTGAATTATTCTTAGAGTGTCAGTTATAAATATACAAGTAAAAGGAAGAAAAGTCTGTTCTTTTTCCATAGTTATAAGAGGGATACAGGACAAGTTCTTAAGGATAGTTGTAAACATTTTTATAACAAACTTAATTAAAGAAATGTATATGTGATTGTTAAGATCGTTTAATTCGGTCAATCGGAAGGTGTTTGTTCTGTTTAAAGTCTGTTAATAGAAAATTGTTTTAGATCGTCAGGTAGTTTTTTTAAAAAAAAAATCATTGAATTGCCCGGTCCCGTAGAGTTTCGGCCAGATGTAATATTTCGAGAAATTTTGTGTGTTATTATCGCTTGTTATGTCGCCATTTTTATTGTTCGGTTGTGCGTGAGCTAGATTTCGTTCCGCGTGGGCAAATATAAACCGATATCTCACTTAATAATGCACGTGTAAGTTCCTCTTTTAAAAGTATATGTATTGTATTTCTATTCCATTCGCTTATACTGTCCCTTTGAATTCATAAGTAAGTTAACCAGAATAAATGTCATCCCTTTGGGAATCCAAACAGGTATAAACAACCGAACTTTCATCTCCCATTGGGATCGTTATCGTTATAATAGGATGCGAGGAGGCTATGTACCACACTATTTTTGAATTTGGTGTGTTTATAAAGTACCTTCAAGAAACTACAATGCGAGAGTATCTAGATATCACAGAGTTCCCTAAATCCCTATCCCCATGCCCCATACTTCTATACCACTCTCTCCTTCCATAAAAAATTTGCAAAAATGATAAATTAATTCTGAGTCAACTTTCTAGTACAAGAAAAGGGTCTTTTTCTTTTGTAGCAATTTTATATTAATAATTAACAATTTTCGACATTATATATTATCTTTAATGTTAAGTTTTAGCATGATAAGAGTAAAGATTTTACTAACTATAATATGTTACATGTTTTCCAGAAAACAGGATGTGATTGTTTTCCAAAAAACAGGATGTCAGTGTTTTCAAAAAACCAGGATGTGAATATTTTTCCTAAAAACAGGATGTGAATGTTTTCCAAAAAAACAGGATGTGAATGTTTTCCAAATAGTTGAAGTTGATTCCCTCATTAATGTGACATTGGACCAAACTACCTGGTTTTCAATCATAAGTTCTACAAATCCGAGATGGGCCTAGCTATGGGTTCTCTACTGTTCACTTCTAGTCGAACTGTTCATGAAGAGCAAATATCCACATCCAAACATCCATAGAAAAAAATATAATAGGTACTGATATGTAGACAATGTACAAATAGGCAATTAGAACAGTTTTTAGAATTCATCAATAATCTACATAATAACGTAAAATTTACATTAGAAATAGAACAGGGCAACGCAGTTAACTTTCTCGATCTAGCAATTAAGAAACAAAATAGCAAACACAAAGTCATCAGTTATAGAAAACAAGTTTATGTGCCAAAGTAAAGACATGAAAATCAAAAAATTCGAGCGTGAATTAAATGGAACATATGTATTGGACAAGAAAGAAAGTACTTTTCTTCTTATCCAGTTTATTAAGAAGTAATCTTTTAGCATCTTCACATATATTTTTATAATAAATTCAAAATATTATAGTAGATATAACAAAAATAATAGGAGAGGGTAGGCCCTACCAAGCGCGGTAGGGGGAGACACTATACCTACCGAGAGCGAGCAGACTCGATTGAACACCTCCTATATCTTCCTAACTCCCTGTTACTCGTGTAACGCTAGTTTTTTGGTAACAACGCATTTCGAGTTTATGTCCAATAGCTAAGACATGAAAATGTCAAAACCACCTACACAGCAACAACCTCTGTAAACATAAAATGGCTGCTTTCCATAGTATGATTTACCGAGCACTTACCACTCTCATTCATGAGATGATATAGACCTACAAAACGGAATCTCTACAGCATAAACAATGGATACAGCACAAGAACAATAGACAAAATGATTAATAGAAATCTAGAACCAATAGAACAAAACCCTGGATTATCTTACAGTACAAGGGATAGCTGTCAGAAGAATAAGGACAAATTTTAAAAAACAAAAACAAACTTAGAGTCAGTTACAAACCATACTTACAATTTGGCATCATTTCGGGCTCATTCAAACAACCGATCGAAACAAAAGATAACCATGGAGTATATAAACTGATATACGTAACCTGTGTATGTCGGACAATCACGTAGAAAAATAAGTACACGCATTGTTGAGCACTATAAAACATGGTAAAAAATATCGGACAATCAGGTAGAAAAAGCATTGTTAGCATTGTAGCATTGTTGAGAGTTGATGGCAAAAAAATATCGGAAGACGGACATAAAAAACGTGTATGCGGTTTTGCCAACCATATACTAGAAGCCGATAATGCATATTATGATGTCAATAATTATTAATTACTATTCACATGTTCAAAAAATAGGAAATTAGACTTTTTTAAAAACTTGGAAATTTAAAGAGCTATCCAAGACACAAAAATATAGAATGTTTTAATGAAGTCTATGAAGTCTAACCTTAACTCTGACCTGGTAAAACCTGTAAAAAATAATTTTGTAAAATAATGTAATATTAATTTTAAGGTATAATTTAGTTTAAGTAAAATAAGAGAATTATTGTTTAGTTTTAAGCAGTTGGAAAATAATGTTATACCTGACCTAACCCTTTATATCCCTTACCTTTGGTTCCTTAATCCTTCTGTAGCCCTAGTCTACCCTTACTTTGTACTGTTATTTTAAGTCATAAAAGCTTTTGAAGTAAATACGTAGCTAGAAGAATCTTTACTCTTACCAACTACTTGCTAACACTTGACACTGAGGATGACAAAGACTCCTTTGTAAATATAAAAATGTAGTGACAATAATGTTGTTACTTTTTATTAACCTCTCTAGTCACAATTATTTTAGAAGGATGATATGAATTGTCAAAACGTCTTTATAACTAATCCATATAAAATTGTAGTGACATTAATGTTGTTACTTTTTATTAACCTCTCTAGTCACAATTATTTTAGAAGGATGATATAAAATGTCAAAACGCCTTTGTAAATAATCAATATAAAATTTTAGTGTCAATAATTTTGTTACTTTTTATTAACCTCTCTAGTCACAATTATTTCAGAATAATTAACTTTTGTTAAAAATTCAAATAGTCAAAGTTTTCTTTGATATATTTGATTTCTTTGCTTTTTATTCTTCAGTAAAGAGCAAATAGCTTACTTAAACTTTTTAAATAAGCTATTATATAATAAAACAGCTTTTATTAAATGGAATTAATTAATTCAATTAAAACTTTAGTTGAATTCTGATTACCTACTATAATTCTTATTATTTATATAGAATTTCTTTCTTAGGTCTATGTGGGTAGTATTTAGTTAAAAAATTGTTTTTACTTCTTCATTTTTTTCCCAAAATCATCTGCTATATTTCAACCCCACATTGGGTCATTTTCAAGCTGTTTTCGAATTTAATTTGAATCCTAGTCTAAAATTTGTGTTTTCTGTATTAAACTCTAACTTTCAATCTCCAAAACATTTTTTATTATCCGCTGTCTTCACAGCCTTGTCAATCTATTAAAAAACAATTTTTAAACAAACAAACTAATAAAATATAATTCATTTTCTATAAGAAAATGTGTCCACTCTACCCACATAGACCTAAGAAAGAAATTCTATATAAATAATTAAAACTTTAGGAAATACTTCTTGCTGAAGTAAATAACATTTTATCTTTGTTGGACGTAAATCTTTTATCATTTTCTAAAAACCGCTATTTTGTCATAGTTTGGACCTTAAGAAGATAACTAATGTGTGTGACTTAAAGATCTAGTCAAATTAACCAAAAAAAAAAAAAAACAACTAGCCAACATTTTGTACGTAATTTTGAAACATCGGTGCTGTTGTTCCTTTAGTCCAGAAGCTGTCTTAAGGTGCGTTTACACCTGACACTTCTCTCCGGCAATAAATGTGAAGTGTCAGACAGAAATTGCTTTGGGTGTTTACATCTGAGAGAAATTGCTTGAGATTTTTGTCAGAGATATATGTCTGGCACTTCTCGCAATACTTAAATTTGCAATAAATGTACGAAAAAATTAATAATCGGTGTTTACATCTGTTGTTATAGAAGTGTCGACACTTATAGCTGAGAGTAGAAACATAAATCTCAGACATACATTTTTCGGTGTTTACACTACTGAGATTTCTGTCTGACATAAATGCCAGGTGTAAACGCACCTTAACATAAGCGTGACTAACCAACATTAAGCTAGAATGTTGTGTATGATAATGATAATATTAGTATGTTCACCAAGAATAGGAGGTCAGCAAAGTTCGTTTGCGGAATTCAAGATGGTTCACTTAGATGCTAACAGGGATACCTGCAATTCCAATTCTCTAGTACTCTTGTGCAATTGGTTCCGGAGATATCGTTTAAACGTATGCATATAAATAGTCACTACCTTGGATCAAAATGGCTGATTATTAAACCATTACACACACCATGTTTATGCCATAAAAGGATGCTGCCCTCCCATTTGAAACTTCTAGTATCCTAGTGCATTTGGTTCCGGAGATATTATCATGTCAAATTCTGAATATAAATGGCCTTTATGTAAAATCAAGATGGCGGCTCGTAAAAATGTATTTCCTACGACACTATGTCCTGCATTCACACGACAGAGCTACTCAAAAAATGTTTAGATGATTGGATTAGTAGATCTTGGAAATTTTGCTAACATATAAAAAAAGTTTCTTCTTTATATAATTTTAAGATAAAACATTTGTAAATTTTCAAGTACAAAAGTATTTATTCCTTTCTGAGCGGTACATAATACAAGGACTGAATCCTCCGGGTTTTTTTAAGTGGTAAGTGAGTAACTTGTGCCAACGACAATAGGCACGTCTTTTTTTCAAAACGACGCTTCGCCGGTTCCCTCCTCGACGCCCTCCTTTTATCTGGTGCCACTTTTAAGCTCGTGAATTGCAAAACAGGACCCGAGGAAATAGGCTAGAGGAAGCGACAGACACGGGTAAGTGTTGGACCGGCTCCAACCCCCTTCTCTCCCCGGCCACTTATCGCCCTGAGAAGAGCAAAAGCTACCGTCGGTCGGTAATTATGGGAAACGTCAGATTGCTCCCGAACCCTCGGAGGAACAGTCGAACAAAATATGGGTAATTTATCGGCCTGGTCGGCATCAATATGTAGATGATGGAAAGGATGGGTATGGGTGTCGTGTAGGTTGGACGTGTTCCAGCACTTTGTTTAGTTCTTGCCTGTGTTTCCCTCTACTTGCTCCTTCTCTCCTCTCTTTTTTCCCCTCGATTAAAGTGGAAGGCAAGCTCTTATCCCGATAATCTTTTTTGTCGTTCTACCCGACAGATGTACTACCTCGGGCGGCTTTTCCCAAAAGGTCCCTTATTGTTATCGGTTAATGCCTCACTGCTTATTCGGTTCTAATCGATGTTTTTCCTCTACGCAATAAAAAGACTGTTACCGAAGACCGTATGCTCTCCGCTCTCCGACTCGGAATAATTTACTTTTTTTTAATATTATAGCTTACTCGTAAGTCAGCTGTTTTAGCAAAAGAGTAATGGCTCAACCAGAGTCTACGGTCCCACCACTCTGAGACAGATATTCTCAACGTTTATTTCGAAATATCTCTGATTTTCCTTTATAAAAAAAACTTTGAAGTACAGCGTGCTTTAGATACCTCTGGATAAAACACAACTTTGTCGCACGAGTTTCTTTTCTCGGTCTTGACCGACTTGATCTTACCTTACCCCGTCTACGGTAACTCCACATCTAAATGTATAAACATAACATCTTATAACCACTGACTGGCTGACTCATCGCAATAAATCTAGAGCCACTAGACCTATAACCATAACATTTTGTAGGTAGGTTCCTCTATACGTGCTCGCTAAGAAATATATTTTCCCATGCACTTTTTATTGCACCAAACTCTCATTTTATTAACATAGATTTTGTTTAGTAACATTGATGTCTCAGTTGATTGGGTCAAAATAAAAAATCACTGTAAAAGTACTTCCATCTAAGTAGTTTCTAGGGTTTTGTAGGTTTGAACCGTATACCTACGTTATCTTATAATGAAATACTATTTTTTTTATATGAATGTCTTTTTCCCCCTCTATGTAAGTAAAAAAATATGTATATATATTTTAATGGAAGGCCCTAAAAAACGAAGCAAAAACAAAATCCTTATGGAGTTTCGGGATCTCTGGTTCGACCCCCCCGAGAGGTCAAAATGTGTTTTATCGATAATAATGACTAGGTAAACTAAGTTTTGTTCCGCGAATTTTTATCGACCTATCATAGGTAATTATTTAATTGAATTATTTAAGCGAGTTTTTAATTTTTTAAAAATATAACTATTAAGGAGATTTACGGTAACGATTTGTGTCTTTAGGTACTTGAGGATAAGGGTGCCCAGAAGGCTAGTACCGAAGTGCGCCAGCCCCCCTTCGGATTAGAAACAGGTTACGGTCGAAGTGCGCCAGCCTCTTAGTCTAAAGGGTGAGGTCAGGTAACCCGGGTTATACCTCTTGCACCCTAAACCCAAAGAACTTTGTAGAGGACTTCGAAATTGAAATCCAACTAGCCATTCGAAATGTCTTACCAAGCACTTTGGAAAAATTCAGGATTTTGGATTTACTGAGGACTACTGATGTTCTACCAACGATGGCCAACTGATCATGTTTATCTTCGGACTTCCCTATATAGACCCTGAAGAAGTTGATGAATGTTATATTGAAGATTTTATAAGCCAAAAAAGAAGCCATCTCAATGATCGGTTTTGGGAATATATATCTTTGAGAACTATATTGCTCTGTCCACGGCTAAATTCCCTATACCAAATACCAAAGTAACTTCCAACTGCTTTATATTGAGTAATTGACAACTATTAGGCCTTCAGAAGGTGGTTAGAGGTGGTTAGAGGGCGGACTACCTGTTTCAATAGATGAGATTAACCCGGCTCACTTCGACCGTACCCTTCAAAAAGGGGCTGGCGCACTTCTACCGTGACCCGACCTTTCCCGGCGCACTTGGTGTACAGCCGCCCAGGAAAGGGTTACATGACGCTCATAGCACCATTGAAACAAATTATAAGTGGAACTTTGAAAAATTTAGAGGGATAATTTGTATTGTGTAAATCTTTCAAAGCATCTAAGAAGTTAGAAGAAGTCGAGAGATTTCCAAGGCCTCTGTTTTCTTATAGTTTTCCGCCTGTTTAAATTAATTAGTTTCAATTACATAAGCGTTTACTATTTTTGCCGCGTCCGAATTATCAGGTGGGCCCTTCCATTTCTTTGCTAGGGTTCTCGTCCGGGTGTCTAACCAGTAAAGAGCCCTTATATTAATCACTTCAAGATAGATTAAGGGTTCTTCCCTTTTTCTCAGTTTTATTTAAGTTTGCCAACGGGGGGTGGCGGCCCTTTGAACTCGGTGGTGCTTTTGTGCCCCCACCTTTACCTGCCTCGCTGCAGCGTCACTAATAATTCGCTATTGATGTTTGTTTTCACAGAGCCGACACCCGGAGGTTGTTAGAGCTTCTTTTTCCTCTCTTTATTTTTCACTCGCTTGAAATTTAAGTGAATTAAGACCTTTGAAACCGGATGGATCGCATTGTATTTTTCGTTATAATTGATGTGACTTTGAATGGATTTTACTTACTCTAAAATAGACGAACAATTAAAACTTAGACGACGTCGGATTAATTATTTTCTTTAGAAACGAGCTTTTATGTGTATTTGAAATTTGTAAAAGGGACTTTTTCATACTTTAAACAAATCTGTGTATACGAAGGACCATTAAAACGGTTCTTATATCAACTTAGGGGCGCAAGCCGTGAAAAAGATTTTACGGACGTGAAGCTATAAATGAATGAGAAATTAGCTCTTAGCTACTACCGTCTCCGTCTACGTAATTAAATTGTTAATAAGAAAATCGAAGCGTCGTCAAGAAAGTCATAAAAAGCATTACTTGGTCGAAACCTTTCTAATAAAATAACTACACAATTACAGTGCTAAGTGAGTCTTCCAATATCAAGCTAATCTTTTATTCGTTTTGTACTCAAGGCGGGCGCTTCGCACAGGTGGCCTGTAGCGGCAAAAATGACGCGGCGGCCGACGTCGTTTTTTCAGGATATTTTGTAAAAATTTAAAAACAAAATCCTCAGTTCCGAAACAATAATATTAGTACAGTAAAATTAGGCTAAAACCCAAACATCCAAAAAAAAAACTCCTACCCAACGCCAAATTGTTCTATGCCCTCCTCGTAGTAAGTGATAAAAAGTTGCACGACTTGCAGCGTCGGGTTTGGCCGGAAGGGGGGAGGAAAGGGGGGTAAAAAGGTATTTTTAATCGGTTTTCGCAACTATCTCGAATACTATGAGGTTTAGCGCTAACTTTGTTATATACAAAATTAATCTACTTCAAATTTTGAACAGAAATGGACTAATGTATTTTTGTGTTAAAGTTGACGATTACGGAATTATGAAGCTGTAAAAATAGCGCTATTTTCCATTTTCCTTCAAACGTTTTGGAAAGATTTTTTTTATTACAGTTAGGGTGGTGAGCCTAAATTTGCAGCTTCGAAATGACTGTTCGAAAATTGGCAGTTTTTCCAAAAAAAAAATGAAATTTTAAATATTGCTCTTGTTTCGGGCCCAATATCGGCATAAAACCGCTCACTTACGAGAAAAGCCATAAGAAACGAAGTTTTAGTAAATTTATTTGGCTTTCAGACAAGCACAAAATGAAACCTGTAGACGAAATAGTTCTCCTGCAATCGTAAAAAAACCAAAAAAATCTAAATTTTATTTTTTAAAAAATTAGCCTAAACCACTTCCAAAAACAATTTTCGGGCATTTGATGGAAGAAAAATGTGTGGAATCATGTTTTAAGGTGGAAAAGTGTAATTAAGACCATGTATTTTCATTTAAAAGTTCCAAGCAAAATAGAAAAATGTGATATGTTTACCCTTCATAACTCCGTAATCCTTAACTTTAGCACAAAAATGCATAAGTCTATTTCTGTTCCAAATTTTAAATAGATTAATTTTGTATATAACAAAGTTAGCGCCAAACCTCATAGTTTTCGAGATATTAGCGAAAAACGATTAAACATACCTTTTTACCCCCCTTTCCTCCCCCCTCCCGGCCAAACCCGACGCTGCAAGTCGTGCAAATTTTTATCACTTACTACGAGGAGGGCATAGAAAAATTTGGCGTGGGGTTGAACTTTTTTTTTTGGATTTTTGGGTTTGGACAATTTTTGAGCTAATTTTACTGTACTATATTATTTATCAAAGAATATAGAATCCGAAAAATAACATAAATCGAATAAATGAATGTATATTGTAAAATTGGAATTTCATGGCGGAAAAAATATTCTATCATCACCTATTCGATGAGACAAACATTTTTTTTTTTTTTTTTCAAATACTTTTGTTTAGTTAAACCAACAACGATATCGCTATGAAGTGATAAAAATCGTTAAAACAATTAAAGCGGACCTACACGCTACACGTTTAAAATAGAGAAAATAACGCTTTTACCGATGTCTTACGTTCTAACGTAACGATTTTAATAAAACTTCATACACATCGTCTGCTGTACAATTGAAATAGGCATGTAAAATTCCAACTTGATACTAGCAGAAGTTTTGGTGTTGTGAAGTGATACATTTTTAATAATCGTTTAAAAC
This sequence comes from Gerris buenoi, assembly GCA_001010745.2. NCBI lineage: Eukaryota > Metazoa > Arthropoda > Insecta > Hemiptera > Gerridae > Gerris > Gerris buenoi. Next base: position 379,876 of record KZ651246.1, read on the forward strand.
CTAGCCCGGGTGGTTGAGATTCTTGTAGGAATGTAGTTATATAGGTTTATCTAGGAAGGTGAGGCACGTTTGCGCCAAGTATCTCCACTCTACCCTACACTATCCTCTTCACACATATCTTCAACTACGACATTCATCTTGATTAATAAATTCCTTAATATAAATATTCAGTATTTTATTGGTATACGCTCGCTTCAATGGTAGAGCCACGCTATGCCTAGTTTATGTATTTCCTTCTAGAAAACAAAATTGAATCTCTAGATTATGTTTGGCAGAAGATGCTTTTGGTTATGATATCCGCTTAAGTAGTTTAACTATGGCTGGCCAGGACACGACTGGTATAGAGTACAGAGATTGTAAAATATTCCAACTCCTATAAAGTTAACTTTTTTTTTTTAGCTAAATAACAATAAAAACTTTTAACTACTTTATTTTATTTTATTAACAATTTTAATGACTTGATTATCTCGCATAGCTTAAGCATTTAAATTATTCTTGGCGTTAGTTTATAAAGTTATCAAATTAAAAACTCAATTAATCATAACTGATTACGTATAAAAGCACGCGGTAATCCAGCTGCATTATGTACATTACGTAATTTACCTCCCTTTTTATGTTAATTAAGATAAAATGCGTAAATGTAGGTGCTAAATTTATTGAAAGAACAATATGCCCTACTAGTTTAAATAGACTAGTTGGTAAAATCCCTCTTACTGATTTAAAGTATTAAGCTAACACTTGTATTTCATTTAGTGTGATGACGATATAAGACTAAACATTTCGTCTGCTAAAACTTCTTATTCGAGGATGATACCTAATATTTTCTTTTTTATTTCTAACACACGATGTTTTTAAGAGGAGTACATTATGCGTCTAGTGCGGAAAGTAGCATTTTGCATGTGAGTGTGGAATTTTTACCCGAGTGACAGCGAGGGTATTAAAACCACACGAGCAAAGCAAAATGCAGTTTTACCACGAGTTGCGTACTGTACTTTATCTACGATTGTTGGATTTTAATAAATAAATGCAGATAAAAACCAGTTACTTTAATCAAACAAACTGCAAATCAGTTTTGTTAAATGTAAACAGACACGCTAATCTTGCGATAAGGTGAAGAATTCTCAGACTCAGGAGTCCTCTTAACCATTATAAAACGTTAGACAATTCTATTGGTCGATGCGTCCACCAATCGATAGCTTCGCCCTAAATGTAGCATGCATTTCAAAATTGCATTGTTACTTTATAATCTCCACCTATTTTCCATTCGAGCGACCTATTTAAAAGAGCCTATTTAAGGTAACAAGGTCAAATAGACGTTATTAATACACAAACAAGGGGAAACAGATCAAAACGTGAATTAAAAAAAATGTAAAGATACTACGATTAGAAAGCGCGATATAAAATATAAAGGGGAATTACAGGGAACTCCACCTCCACCAGCAGATTAGATATTAATCATAAAAGAAGTAGGGAAATTCAGTAAAGCTCAAGTAAATAATGAAACATTTTAAGGAGGAAAGCGAGGGTCGGAAGGCAAAGCTCCAGTAGAAGTCTCAGCCCTGGGCTTTCCTTGCTTTTTTCCCGTCTTTTTTTTAATTATTTCCACAAGAAAGACGACGAAGGAATAATAATCGCAAGACAAACATTTTTGCACTGGCTTAAACAAACCTTTACAGCTGGTCTCCCCCC
>KZ651246.1:423688-437912 GCA_001010745.2 Gerris buenoi
GGTGTGAATTTGCCAAGTCAGAAAAGGTATTTAAATTTAAACGTGTAGAGTGATTTGGGAAAGAGAATAGAGAGAGGATCAGACAAACATCATGTTCTTGCACTGGATAAATTAGACCTAGTGGAACTTACTCGGACAGTGGGAGGCTTGGCTAAACCTATGATCTCACTACTTTTTACGCGAGACTTGGCTTATTTTTTGGGTCTTTTCTTTTAGTCCCCCCCCCCCACTCCTACCAGGCACTTTCCCGTACATACAGGGTTGCACCCTTTAACTTTTATGGGGCATTCCGATATTCCACAACTACTAGAAGAGAAGCTGAAAAACCACTCGCTATAGGTTGAGCATCTTATTATTTATCGGTATATATATATAACTACTTTTTCCGATCTATGTCCAAAACAATACAATACTGATAAAGTATCCTTATTATTTAATGAAATAAACATATGAAACAATTTTTTGACCTTTGTCATCAAAAACAATGAAGTGTAGATATTGCTGTTATCTCATTATAGTTTTAAGAGAAAACCTATCGGTCTAATATGCATTAGTGTAATAGACACTTCCTTGCGTCGAGAGTTGGGAGTCCAATATTTACAAAGGCGGGGGCGTACCACACCTGACTCGTCTTCGTCCATCTGGTCATGACATGGCGTTGTCACCGTCTGACAACTTTTTGCACTGTCTTTTCAATTATACAGTATGAGTTTCAAGCCATAAGTTGTGTTTTTTTAACTATGTTATTCTTTCTTGAAAACGGTCCCGACGATTATTGATTAAACGGTTCTAAAATGTCGTCCATTTAAGTACGAATCTAACGATATAAGCCGTTTTCCCGGGAAGAATCTAGTTTTCTGAAATATAGATGAAAATAAATCTGATTTTGTTGAAAATCGAAAAACAAAAAGTTTTTTGGATCTGAGACCGAGATTATATGAGAAAGTTAGTCTGAGATGTCTCGGACTGATTTTTTATTACTTGTATAAATATCACTTTATTCCATGGGCCCAGTTCCAGATGAAAAATATCCTTTTCTCCGACTTATTTATATCTGTCGCTGTTCTCAGTTCTACGACGCTTCTTTTGGTTTATGTTTCTAATATTATATACCTTTTTCGGGTTTTTTTCCTGACGGCCAGAGGAGGTCAAATCAATTTATCTCAATATTTGGAACGGCGGATGCTTTCAGACCAGATCTTGGCCAACCATCTTCTTCCTTCTACTCCTTTCCACATAAATGGGCTTTTAATGTTCCACTACTCACTCGATATTCCTTCTGCCTCTCTCTCTCTCTCCCTCTCTCTCTCTCTCTCTCTCTCTTCTGCCAAGTCTAACCTCCTTACCCATTCTAAATATTTATTCCAAAAACGATATAAATGATGTCTTCTACTTCTTTCATAGGAGATACTTTTATTTTTTTCTCTAAGGTATGACTTTCTTTTCGTAGATTTTTTTCTCTAAAGGTTAAGGATTGTAAGTGGAAAGTAAGTGTCCGAGTGTTTTCGTTTGTCTCTCTTCTTCATGCTTGGACGTCTACTTGAGACGGCTTTTCGACACTCATTAATTTCACGAGTATCTTCGTTATTTTCCTGCTTCGTAGTTGGACGCGTTCTTCCATAAAGGAGCTTCAAAATAGGCTCTACTACGGGTCGAAGATCCGGACTTTTTTTTTTTATCTTCCTCCAGTTATTTTTATTCAAGTCCGATATTTCCTCAGATTCTAGACATCTTATATCTTTATCACCCACCACTTGTAAACATTCCTATCCTGAGCGGACGGTAAAGTTCTATTTTACAGCCCTGGGCATAATGCACGCTTTATTTTTACAGGCTGCTAGTTCGAGAAGCGGCCGCTTCCTGGCCGCGGTGTGCTGGAAGCGCTAGTAGTTCTCAGCGTCAGCTGTTCAATTAGTAACAATCAATATTTTTATAACTGCGGTTTGTTTTGGTACTGATGTAACCTTAATATGCATTCATTGTTTTGAAGATTACGGTAGAATAGTTTGCATGTTTAGTAATTAGTTTACATGTGGTGGGCGATAAAATAGTTTACGCACCACGAGCAGTAACAGGCCTCGGGCGTTAAACGCACTCGTGCTTTCATACTTTGCCCTCGGCCTGTAATAACGCCCTTACTGCTCTAGGTACGTAAATAGCTATTACTTTTTTAAATGAAAATTTCTTATAACTCTTGATCGTTTAAAAGATCCGTCAGTAGAACCCTCCGTTAAGAGCCCCTGCAGATTCATATGCACAGTCACTTCAATCACGTAACATATGGTTATGTTAACTGCATTCCGTAATAAACTACTGTTTTAGTACCTCCACGAATACTGTGAGATCAGTAACGTCTTATCTTAGGTTACATAGGACCAGTAAATCGACAACAATATAGCACTTAGTTTCAGATCTGCAGTGTAGTACCTTGTCACAGGACCTGCAGTATCAATCCCTTATCTCATATAGGTATTATCGGTTAAGCGTTATTCCTTTGTTAGTTTAAGTATTGTGTCTAAGCCATATGCAACTTGAAATCTGTCAGATGAATAAGGCAAACCTAAGTACACACTACTACTGTTCAATATTGTATAATTACTCACTAGGTATTTTTATATTATGATGTAATTTCAAGTCTTAGTTTCAGGTTGTGTGTTAGAGGATTTCAGGTGATGTTTAAGGGTCCGACTCGATATTTTTCTTTTGTCCAATCTTGTTCAAGTAGATTCTTCTGCTTAGTTCTCGGTTTTCTATTAGCTACTTTAAATCCATTGAATCAATTCTTCCGAGCATGCTCGGTGCTACTCAATCTTGCAATACGCTTCGAATTCCTACAACAGACCTCCAGAAGTGACTTTTACAACACATTCGTATTTTTGGAACGAAGTTCTTTATGACTCGTTACAGCATCTGGAGCCCGGGAGTGAACCTGAAAAAGACCACCGTCACAAAATTGACCCAAACGAAATTTACCGATGACGATAACTTGTGTAATAGATGATCAATTTAGTTGAAATTTGGTACACAAGTTCCTTTTACCAATGGCCAGGACAAGTTCGTTGGTCGACGTTATCCGCCCAGGAGTTCGTGCGCAATTTGGAATTTCAGAACGGGAAAAAATTATAACTTCATCTAATCGTTGAGACAAATAGCTTATAATAGGTATATAATATTTTTTTTTTAGTAAAACCAACACTAACACCGCTATGAAGTGTTAAGGATCGCTAATTTTATGAAAGCGGGCCAAAACCTTTAAAATAAAGAAAACAGAGTTTTTACCGATAACTTACATTCTAGCGTAACGATTTTAATAAAAATTCATACACATCGTCTAAAGTACAATTGAAACAAGGATGTAAAATTTCAACTTGATACAAGCATAAGTTTTTTTGTAGTAAAGTGATATATTTTATATTATTTTAATGGGTAATATGCCGGCGGAGTCTGAGGGAACAGTTGTGTTCCGTCACTATAACCACCAGGATCACTACACACCCCTTTATCTTTATAATTCCAGTGATCGAAGATTAATATAATATGGCTCTTGGCAAAGATGTGCTTCAAGGAAATTAATATTTTTTATAAATAATTCCGTATGTAAAAGCTCTAACCGGAGTAGTTATATTGGAACTGTTTTAATCTTATAACTTATTTATTTTAACTCATCTATTCCAATTCGAGGTACCGTCAAGATAAGCAAAAAACCGTATTAGTTCCATCACTGTTGTCATCAGTTGGGAGAAGGTTACAGCTTGTGCGGTAGTTATATTTTAGCATTATAGCTTGTTTTTTTAAAAGGGCGCTCATGTCTGGAGTGAGCATAAAAATGCCCTATGAAAGTCGTCGGGGGAGTCTCCTACTACCTCATTCAATATCGGAGTCGCAACTATTTTAGCCCTTTATTACTTTTTTAGGGCGATGTGTTTTTTTCCGTCGTTCTTTCTAGCCCTTACAGGTTGAAACGGCGCAATCCCTGGAAAGTTAATAACCCAGGATTCGTGTTTGAAGCTGACTGGAACTTTGCTTAACACGGTTTGAAAATGAATTTTTATTAGGGTGCATATGAAAAGACCGGGTAAATAGAACATAACCTCTGCTTTTACCTTGCTAACTGTAATCATACCTATAAATGTTTTTTCTCTTACTTACATTTGTACTGTCGTGCCAGCAGAATACTCCTTGTCCTGCAAATTATAATTTTTTATTCTTTCTACTTTTTCTAAATAGAAAGTGATGGCGCGAAAATTCGATTTTGAAATTTTGATGGATTTACACGTTATGAGGTGAGGGTCCCCTGAGTCCAAAGAAGTATTTTACTTTATTTTTTTTTAATGTCTGTTTGTTGTCTGTCGTTTGTGCAAACACTAGAGCCTAGGGCCAATTGTGACGAAATTTGGCATGCATGTTCAGAAAAATGAATTTTAGCTCCAAATTTGGGGGCAGACTTGTAATTCTCTATAATCTGTGTAATTCTTTTACTACTGTAATTATCTATAAATATTTTTTCTGTATTTCAGGTATTTACTGCCCATGGCTTACAAAAAAAATTACGAGTTTAAATGATTAGATTCCTTCAGAGTTTACTTCTTTTCTCCTTTCTTTCTCCGAGATTAGAATTTGTATTTAAACAGGGTAAAGCTTTAGTTTTCGATGTTAACTGGTTGCTCCGGTTCAATCGACGATTTTATCTCAAAATATTTAATAGCATATTATACAAACTAAATTCTCTATTACATAAATTTATAGTATTATACATTTACTTTCTGGTAGAATACCAGAAAGTAATCATTATGCAACTCTGCAGGTTTGAATACAAGGTTTACATACATAGGTATTAATTAGAAGACTTTTGAAATCAATTAGTTTTTTGGTCAAACGTATTATCGATGTGCTAAAACATGTCCGTTTTTTAGCTTGATCAATTTTTCTCTTTGGCTTTTTACCACCATGAGTAATTTCCACGAAATCTCGGTAGAAACTTATAATTTGTTGATCCATGTGTATTTCATTTCCAATAAAGCATTTTATGAATAATAAGAAATAATAAACAGGTCAAGTGTTGTTCTTGTCAGCACTCAACGAGGGTGCGTAGGCAACACTGTATATATGTCGGACGGACAGACAGACACACGCAGGAATATATTAGGGTCCTTGGTTTTGCCTTACGTAACCTAAAAATACTTTAAGCTAGTGTTAGGCGTTGTTACATTTACAAGTTCGAACCCTCAGATTGTTTGCTCCACAAAATTATTTCTACTTTTTGTATGTCTAATTGCTTTTGTTGGTAAATGGTGCTGTGTGACAATTTATATTGTTTATTGGGGTGAGGTCTGAGTAAAGGAGGTCGATGTCAATGTTAGTTATAAACCCTTGGGAAATTAAACCCGGTGGCCGGTGGCATGGTGAAAGCCTATCCCTCGGCTTATCTATATAGATGACATCTATATCCCTCGAATCTATCCTATCTGTTTGCATCCAAGCAAACCCTTTATTGCCTTGTATTGCACCGGATGCTTTACCGTATCGAGTACAGTGTTTTCACGAGTTTTCAACGTTTATCCAACTGTTGGTCAGCATAAAATAATTAATCTTAGCATAAAATTGTTTATTTCCAGTAGGGAGAAAAAGTTATGATTAGTTTGGGAGAGATTTGGATTAGTAGAGGGACTAAAGTATGTCTTTTCTTCCCTGAACTCAAAAGTAGGGAGAAAAAGAAGGATTGCCAACTTAATTATTTTATAAATAGTAGAGAATGAATGACTAATGTAATGAAGTTGTTGAAATCAGGTTGGCGACACTGCTTTTCGACCTTGTATATCACTGTTTATAACCTGCATCTAAATTACCTTCTATTTGAGTTTAATTCCAATTCTTATTTGTTTTTAATATTGAATCTCTTATATCTGCTATTAAAAGTGCTAGCAATTATTGTTATTTATTAAAATAATAAATAACAACTGTGCAATGGATGAAATTGTGTATTTTCTCTCTACTGGAGATAAAATATTGTTTGTACCTCGAGAGTAAAGTGCCATTATTCCCCTTGCGATAATTATCTTCCTCGGCTACGCCTTGGGAACCAACTTTTTCGCTCAGGGAACAATGGCTCACTTTACTCCCTAGGTGCATAAATAACTACATATTATCTTATATCGATTAATTTCTGTCGGAATAAATATTATATTATTTTAAAAACCTGAGAAAACGATTTTATGAATACAATCAGTTACCTTTTATCGAGCGATGTGATTTCGTTTTCTTTCTTTCAATAATCCGTCGTTTTTAGCATTCGAGTTTTTATTCTTTGTCAAATCCTTGAATTGTACTTTTCAAATAATACGCTGTGTTTCCTATGTCCATTATTCTAATTCTGCTACATCTAAATCCTACATTTTTAAGCCCATTTATGTCCAAATCCAACCTTTTAAATTAAGATACCAAACGTTGTTCCTTTTTACTAGACTTACTTTTTTTTCAAGCCAAAAAAGAGCAGAATAAAATGAGAAAAGATAACACATTGTCCGTAGATATATTTGTGATAGTTGGACCGACTTGTGCACTTGAGCTTTTGCCTATATTCTTGCCAGTTAATTTATAAGTTATGACAGGAGATGCTAAGCCACTGATAAACAGAAGGCTATGATGCTCCGTGGGTCTTAACTTGATCCTAAAAGTAAGATATAAGAAAAAAGTTCCTTTGATGAGGGGTTCGACTATTACAGTGATTTACTTCTTTTATATTTTTACATTTTAGTGGACTTTTTAAGTTGGGTTTAGTGATATCCGCTTCTTTTTTGCCATCATTTTAAATCGTTTGTGATGAGGGAGACGCTGTTAAATCATCGGCAGATTTAAAGATTTGGAATTCTTTGTAATTCCCAGAGGCCGCTTAAAGGTTTAATCCATTTATCTCTTTAAGTTGAGCTCTATAAGAAGTTTAACCTTAATGGAAGAACCTTTCACATCCAGAATTGAAGCCACTCTTAATTCTTACCGTTCTCTCTAAACTACAATTGAATTCGTACTCTTTGAGGAAGAAAGGAATTAAAACTACACGTGCTGTTCAAAATGTTTAGCAGTTAACCTGTAGTTTCTTTTTTTCTTTACACTAAATATTCCATGTAACTTACAAGTACGATGCTGAAAAGTTAGAAAATGTGTAAAAAATATTTCACAAATACGGTCCCGACGATTTTAATTGAAAATTAGTACATATTTGTGCTGTTAAATACCAATTCAAATATATCGGGCTTTCAAAATGGTGGCTATTATTCCCCAAAAATAACCAAAAACATGCCTGCCTAAAATGCTTTAGGAAAATTATAAGCGCACCTTGCTCCTCCAAAGTGCAACTTTTATAATTTTTTTAGTAAAAAAAACCAAACCATTTAGGAAATTTTTATGATCGGGATTTTTAATTTGGTTTTGAATAAAATTTGACATATCTCTCTAAAATTTCTATCGAACGTTTAATTAACGTTACAACCAGATACAACTCAGATTCGGAGACCCTCACCCAGTGGTGGAACTCCAATAATTTTGGTTACAAAAGCATTAGTCTCCAAGATGGTCACGGGGGATGAAACAATGTAGCCCTGGTCGTGGGAAAAAAGGGATAAAATTAAGAGGGGAGTTATTCACTAGGTAAATTAAATCATTGCTCAATAATAAATTAACAAATATAAAATTGAAGCAAAAAGGGTAACTTGTGAAATATCCAGAAGATAAGTGTAAATAAAATTAAGGTTAGTAGGATTAGCAAGTGGGGAATGATTTACTAACTACCTTTAACAAAAATCAAAGTCATTTTACTAAGCGAGAAAAGCTATATGTCAGAGGGTTTGCTTAATGCTTAATCCTATAATTTGGTAACATGATTTGCAGAAATCCCTGATTAGTAATTGGTTCCAATTGCTGGATAAACAGTTTTAAAAGTCAACTTTCCGGTAAAACCAAAGGTATTTTCCTTATATATCCCCTCCTTTATCGCATTCATGGGTTGTAATTGGAATTATCTTCTATTTATATAACATATATATGCTTATATCCTAAAGATAAGCCCTTTCCCAAGTAGTAACTTCCTAACTTCAATACCCCATCAACCTTTTCACTCAATATCCCTCTTTTTTAACTTTGCCCTTATTTCCTACCTTAGGGATCAAATTTTCCTTCTTGACAAACATCAATATTATTTCATTAATTACCGTCCCAAATACAATTATATCTAACGTTTCAAAGAGGTAGTAATTATTGTGAGGGAACTTGGTATCATTTAAATGGCCGTCATCTTGGTCAAAATAACCGATTGAAAAAACCTTTCTCAAAATCTGTTTGTGTCATAAATAGAAGCAACTTCTGAATTTCAATTAAATGCAATTATTTAGTGCAATCTGGGTTATCGGCATATCGAACTCCGTCTGTAATGGTAAAATGAATTCTTATCGAGCACCTATTAATTCAACAACTGTAATTTCACGGTGATCGATCCAGTGACTTCAGAGATATCGCGATGATCCAGTCAATGACATTTTTACATCATACAACTATGTATATACTTTTATTTATTTTTCGTTTATTATTTAGCCACAACTATAAAACTTAATTATATTAAGCAGCTTATCTCACTGAAGATAATAATTACATCACAGTTACAACTCAGATTTGGAGGCCCCACCCAGTGGTGGTACTCCAATAATTTTGATTACAAAAGCATTAGTCTCCTAGATGGCCACGGGGCCATTTTCTCTTCTAGCGTCGCCTCGGATTACCAGGAATATGAGGAGAGGATAAATTCTGGACGAGAGGATTAGGATGGTGGATGAGCTTGGCGTGGAAGGACTTGTAACGAGAGGATGCTAGAATATAGATGTAGGGAAAATTTAGGTCGTTATGTATTATACGGTTGGCCACGTAGGAGGGAGCATTACATATTTCTAGTAAGATTAAGGATTACATTATGGATGTTTATTGGCCATAAGTCAAATTTTCAAGTGTGGAAGATAAAGTCCGATAAATGAAGCCCTTGTTGATTTACACATTCTTCGCACTCGGTGGAATTGCGCATTACGTTCTCTAACATCTCGTCAGGAATCCAAGCGATTTCACGGTGGATGGCGTCCTTCAACTCGGCAAGGGTACGTGGTTTGTCGACGTTAACTTTAGATTATCCCTTTTATAAAAAATCAAAAGGGCTGAGATCGGGCGAGCGTAGTGGCCATAGAACCACATCGGGAAATCACACGACCGGGAAAAATTTGACGCCGCGATCCATGGACACTCTTGCCGTGTGTGCAGCGGCTCCATCTTCTTTGAACCGTATATGGTCAGTACCATTTAGTTATCCTCTAAACAGGGGATGAAAAAATCGGATTCCCGACGAGATGTCAGAGAACGTGATGCGCAACATTGCCGAGTAGAGAGCCTCGAAGAATGTGTAAATCAACAAAGACGTCTTTTATCGGATATTATCTTCCACACTTGAAAATCTGACTTGTGTCCAATAAACTTCCACATTGTAGCTACAAAATTTGCTTTATTTCAATCTCCTAGCTCCAGTTAAGCACATGGTAAACATTTAAAATGTGGTTATCCGCGCTGCGCCACCCTGTATTTACTTAAGATAAGATTCTATTTGGAATCGCAATTGTTCGCCATAACGTGTTCCTAACTATTGGAATCGATAGTAGCATGTAAAGTTTTTTGACAGAAGTGAAAGTTTAATCGGTCGACTTGATTTAACACTTTTTCTTGGCTCGAATCTTTATTATTTTTACTTATATTTCTCTCTCGAGCCTTGCTTGTGAAATTAATAAAAATGTTAGGGTCTCTTTTTGTGTGGGTTTCTCCCTAAGTTAGGGAATTGTATTGGGTCTCATATCTCCTCATTTGGCACTGTCCCAAATTTAACGTCGACTCCGTTCTCCCGGTTCTTACCTTATTACCATTTTAACATTTTCTCGTCTTTTTTTCAGTTCCTATTATTTATTTCCATAAAAAGAACGGCGGTTTTAAAATAGACGAGGATATGCGAAAATTTATTATTTAAAAAAATTAACTTCCACAATTTTTTTTAAAGCCCGATTAACGAAACAGGAAGTCCAAGTGAAACTGCTTCGTTTCGCTTACACTGGTATAAGTATGTTGCGGCATGTTGAACATGGTCATGATTATTCGCACATTTTAGTTTGTCGGTGCTAAACACCTTAATATTGGACACTGAAAATACTTATACAAGTGCAAGCCAAGACTTTATACCTTACATTCTTAATCATAATTTAATATACAGGGCGTTAGACTCATAGGGTACAAAACCTTATATGATTTTCTAAGAATTTCTGGTTTCCAAAATTACAACATAACCCAAGGACCACCTTTAAAAAAGGAAAATAAAATACTACGAACAATGATTGATAGCGTAACGAAGCATGTAATTGTGAAAAAATAGATTACGTGTGGCACATGCCACGCGGTAAGTTACCAGCAGTTGTTTTACAAGGATAAAGTTTATTAAAATGAAATGAAGTTAAACCAGATATATTGTCTGTATTCGTTCCGAAACCGAACACAGACAATAGATCGGACAAAAGGAATTTAAGGGAAGTGAAGCTTCTTTCACACACGCATTCACACCAGTTAAGTTAGAAGTTAAATTTATACATAAAAAATTGTTTCACACCAAAAACAATCATTCACACACACATTCACACTGAAGTTAAGTTAAATACATGAAATTATAATATAAAATGGACTTAGCCGTGGTGACTTGACTACGGCGACCCTAGGCTGCAAGCTGCTAGTCCAAGTCTTCTGCTGTCTCGACTCGAAGAGATGCGAAGATGCGAAGTAAAATTAAATGGTGCTGAGGGCCCTGATACTAAACTAGTGAAGTTAGATTATTTAAACATTAATAAAAATTGAATGGTGACACGTGCACGTGTCGGTCGCTTTTCTTACAAAAGCGAAGATCCGTCGTCTGCAGATTCTGGAAGGCGAGTGCGTATATCGCAGGGTACGGATTCCTTATCTTGCTACGTAATTACGTAAGGAAAATCTTGCGTAGGATCATATGTGTTCGAATTCCAGTGAAAGTGATGCCTTTTCGGAACACGTTCGAAGAAAAAGAGGAGGTTGCATCGTGGTTTCCTGCGAATCTTACGTTATTTACGTGAACGAAGAAATAAGTTTAAAATGTAGAAGTGATATGTTCGTTGTGTGCTAAAATTGCCATTTTTTTACAAAATAATAAAAAACATAAATAATAAAGTAAATAAAGAACAACTGTTGGTCTCCAACACAGGGTGAACCACGATAAAATGTCCATATCTCATAAGTCCTCGAGGTATCGATTTAGAAAATTTTCAAAAAATGCCTAATATCTCAAAAACTAAATGAAATAGAGAAATTGGGCTAAGGAACCATTTTAAAGAGCATAAAAAATCCTTTCAGAATCATTAATTTATTTCCAAATTATCTGCTCCTAAGCATCTTATAAGTTCTGTTTCATTTAACAATTTGGATTTTTTAAGAATTTAACCTCGAAATTTCTGAGCTTTCTACTCTTGAGGAATGTTAGAAGAGTGGCGATTTCAGGAAAAATTTTTCATATGCTTCCAAATGGTATAATTAAAGTTTAAGATCAACGGACTATGCTTTTGAGTAATCTATAAATGTCACGTAGACGGATTTTGATACTCAATAGCTTTCTCGACTAACTGTAAAGAAACCTGACCTTTCATTATCTATGTTGCAAAATTCGTTTCTAAACCCAGCCTGATCCCAGGACAGATATTCCTTAAGAGTCTTCATCTTGTTCTGTAAAATTTAAATCTTATCAAGTGTTAACATCAAATTGATTGGCCTATAATTCTGAGTTCTTTGTCACCCTTCTTATGCAGAAGAATTATGTCCAATTGTATCAGCAATTTTCCTCCTTGTTGATGCATTTCTGTTGCTATGCCGTCGGCTCCCCGACTTTTTTCTTTCTCTAAGCTTTTTACTGCCTCCACGATTTCAGCCTTTAATATTAGGTTGGAATGCTTCATCTCCTAAAGTTGGGCTACCTTTTGATTGAAATCTTTCGGCTCTGTTACATTCCTCTTTATATAGTTGGGCAAAAAAGTACGAGGCTATCTGAAGTATTTCCTCCCTACATCATTAAAGCGACCCGTTGAGGCTTTTCAGGGAAGTCATCCAATCTCTTCCTATACTTGTAATTTTACTTGCTTTTTAGACTGAAACGTGATCTTTAATGCAATCCTCCATCTTATTGTTGTATGCTTCGAAGTCTTTTCTAATTACTTCTTTAGTAACTTTGCAGATCTAACTCTGTTCGTTTCTTTCAAGACAAGTATTTCTGCATTTATGTCTCAGGTCTTTCCTAGTTTTGATGAGTTTTTAAGTGTCTTCTGATATTTTTGCATTTATCCTTCTTTTCTATGAGACTTTCCTCTACACTTGATAAAATTGTACTTTTCAATGCAGAATTCAAACTCTTTGAGTCTTTAAAGCAAATTTCTTAAAACTTACTAATCCTAGTTTCAATTTATTATTATAAATTGTGGATGCTAAGTGGATATAATATTTAAGTCAAATTGTAAGTTGTTACCGCAAGTTCGTAAGGTATCAAATGAGGATATTCATGAGAGAATGAATTTGTTCATTCTCTCATGTAGACTCTATGAGAGACTTCGAATCTGCTGATGATGGCGTTTAGCCGAAACCAGTCCAGTGATCCCCAGATCAAGCAAGTATCGACGGTAGAGGGATATCCTCATTTGATATAATATTTATTTAACTTCGCGGGCTTGTTAAATCAAAATTTTAACGAATTAATGCTCCGATAGGAAAGGAAACTTTCTTACAACTTAAACATCAAGGAGCAAATATTTCCTTTCGCCTAATATAAAATCTGTATCTATTTTAAGAGTTTGCATCAGGAGACAGCTATGTCCATCTCTTACCTTTTATCTTCTTGAAAAACGAGTTCATTATTTTCTTTGCACAGGAGTCTTACCTCTGTTATTCCTGGTACCTTGTACCCTTAGGGCCCTAGCTCTTCCTCTTCCAAGCTTTCTTTCGCTCCCACTTGACTATTGATATCACATAATATTATAATACAATTCTTTTTAACATTTCTTGCCTCATGAAAGCATTGGCCAAGATCCTTTTTTAGAAGTCTTCCACTTGTTCTGTATGTTGAGTCATTGGTGCGTCAACATGACCGTGACTGTGAGAAAAAATACTTATTTTTCTCCTAAACTGATTCGGAATGTAGCCATTCTGTTCGATGCCGGTTTAAACTCTATTAAATTCCGCGCCGTTTCCTCATTTACTTGAAAGCCTACTCCTAGTTTACTGTTACCCTCTCTATAGTGCATTAGTGTTAATCCGGACTTAAGTTTCACTGTCCTCTCTCCTTTCCGCCTGACTTCCACTAAGCCTAGAATTTCCATACACGAAGCTATGAAAGCTCCTTCTAATTCCTGCAAATCTCCATGCCCCTGATAGAGAACTTACGTTTCCGATATTTAATTGTCTTTTTCGATAGCTTAACTATTAATTTTAT
The DNA here is from genome assembly GCA_001010745.2 of Gerris buenoi. NCBI lineage: Eukaryota > Metazoa > Arthropoda > Insecta > Hemiptera > Gerridae > Gerris > Gerris buenoi. Next base: position 437,253 of record KZ651246.1, read on the forward strand.
TTACTGGGAGGTTTCGGTCATAATGCCCTCGCTTAGCATGCTTCCTGGAAGTTGTATTGGTCCGGTTAGTCGAGTTTAATGAATAGGAACATTATTAGCCATAGCCTAAAGGTCTTCCAATGCATATTTTCCAAATACACCCTCACCTAAACTCTTTTTGAAGCACCCTTCCTTTACAAGACAACGTGCAACATAGCATTGGGATCATGAACCCCATTAATTAAACACATTGTTTATTAATGGACTCAGGTTAATCTTAATTACGCTGCATCGAACTTAATAGCAACTAATTACACATTTTCTGACGCTTTGTTAGTTCAGAATAAATCCATTTAGGTTCATAAAGCGTGTATTTTCATTATCCTCAAACAGTTTTTTTCTCAGTTGATGAAGTTGATTATTAGCTTTTCAGTGATAATTTAAATAATAAACTCTACATCTTAGAGAACAGATTCTCTCCTTTTCCTGAAAATATAACACTTAAAAATGTCACTTTAGTTGTCGCAATCAGTTACTAATTTGCAAGCTTTGTTTTTTATAGTTGATCAATCATCTTAATAATGATTTTTAAATTTAACTGTGGTTTATAAACTTATTAATAACAGCTAGTTAATAATATTTCAATTATTTATTCTTCTTCCCATTTCCTTGCCAAATAAC
>KZ651246.1:524365-543731 GCA_001010745.2 Gerris buenoi
CCCTGTATTCACTATGGATATAGAAAAATTAATCACGCAAATTTATAACAAAACCCCACTATGTATGAGGAATAATTTGTATTATTCCCGCGTGATATTCTGACAGTTGGAAAAGTTCCTGAGGAAGTTAACGCTTGACGTTCCACAGGTGTTATTGTGTCCCTAAAATTCGAAATTTTGGTGATCGAGCAATATACACTTTTCGGTACGGCGCTCAAAGACGTGAAGTGTCAGTCGCGTGAAGTCGCTTACAGTGGACGACCCCTGTCGCGCATAGTCGCCTGATTCAAGTCGCCTGTAGTCGCCAGGTCGCTTAGTCGCGCATAGTCGCTTCCAGTGGACGACCGGCCTAAGAGTTCGCGCACAACGCTCGCGTAAACGACAGGTTCAAACGTATTGAAATGATAGGACGGGAAAAGATTCTAACACTTATTCGATGAGACGAACTTTTTTTTAAAAATAATATTTTTTAGTAAAGTACAATTGAAACTGGCATGTAAAATTTCAACGAAGTGATACATTTTATAATAGTTGAAAAGGAGACGTGTAGTTAGTAGAATAGTAACAAAACATTAATTTTGGTCGAAGCGCCGAGAAATTTCCTTATTTTTATGTCTTATTATTCAAACTATTTTTAACTTGGTCGTATAGTAATAATATGAATCATTTTGTATTAACTAACAAATATAACAATCACAAAACTCAACTGGAGAGGAGATCATTTATTAACTGTGAATCTCACCCTATCGTTCTTATGAATTTTACCTGAGTTCTCCGTTAACTCAAGAATCATTACATGCTAGAATGCCAGGTATGGAAATAGTTTATTTACGGCTGGTCATTGATTTAATCGATTTTTACAGTGATTTTAGCTTTAATGATTAACAGCTGTTTCAAATCCATTTGTTTTTAGGTGGTTTTAGTACCCGAAGGACAATTAAACATACCGGTCAAGTCTTCGCTTCCAAAGATCTCGCCAATCTACATCAAGTACAATTTAACTGTTGCCTTTCGAACGTCTCTCATGATAGCATCATACCAAATCGAACCCCTGGGTTTTTGACATAATAGGTTCGCATCGGTAGGTTTAGACCTTCGCCCGACTCTTCCACTTCCTGACAATTGTCGATTCAATTGTAAATACATTTCTACTGTCCCTTAATCTTACATGTACAGCTAAAGTTTTATTTTCCTTATGAAATTAAAAATGGTGACAACGAAACTGTTGGTTTAGTTAAGAGAAATTAAGAGAATTCTTTCTTTCATTTTCTTCCTGACAGCTTTCCTCCTTCTTATCTAAAAGGTAACTTCTTAACTACTCTTCGGTTAAATGCTTGCTGGAATTATTACTATCCGAGTTATCACTATAAAGATGGAGTGTTAAACCATTAGTATGTGTTCCTCCCTTAAGTAGCGTTAAAGTTGTATATTTTTTAAGGGTTTCTAATTTATACTGACGCGTGTTTTTTGTGTTTCCTCTCTCCCTTTCTACCTGTGAAAAAGGTAAATGAAATAAGGTAAGGGTGGGAAGGTGTCACTAGAAAAGTAGGATATTATCTTTAGTCAGAATCCCCACAGGGCTCTTCTAACTTGGAAACGCTTTCACAGTTGCTCCCTTCCAGTCTCGAACCTGTGACCTTTTTTTCTCCCTCGGTGTCACCATGATAACCCCCCTCCCCTCTCCTAATAAACTTGCTCTACCTCTTGGGGGAAAGTATCATTACAGCTTAAGGAGAAGGGTCCGAGTCTTCTTTGAGATGAGAGTTAAAATCTCGGTCTGATTCACTCTTGAATTTTTCCCCTCTTAACTAATAAAACTAACTAATAAAACCCGCTTCTTTTCTCTTGGGAAAACACAACCAGGTATGTAGGTTGTACTATTTAAATACATATATATAACTCCTAGATTTCAGCTACGAAACGCTGAGCAGTTGTGAGAAACAACTGGCCTGGACACACGATATAGAATTGGTGTAAACTTTAAAAAGAACCGTCGTAGCCTATGTTTTTTGGTTAAAGGGTTGATAATTTATAGATTTATTAAATAGCAAACTATAGAAGTAGAGAAACGGTTTTCTACGTAATGATAAATATGCCGATTTAAAACATCAGGTATTAAAAGGTATTATCGTGGTTTTTATTTTAATTCGTGTGTTAATAAGCATCGATCTTAGCAGAGACGACAAAGGTGCAAATCAAAAGAATGCATACTTTTTAACGCTTAGCTAAAAACGCAAGCATTATATATTATTAACCCACAACTAAGGCCTTCAGAGCCGATAATTATACCGTTCGTGTATTGTATAAGCACTTCTATTATCATTTCCCCTGATGATTTTTATTGGAAGAATTATCGGGTGATGTCTGTTTCCACGCCGAATGGGATCCGCTTTATATGCAAGTGGTGGGATCATCGGGAAGGATTTGGTGAAATCTCGTTCTGTTGTGTGCCCGGAGGTTTTGCTCGGCGCATTGTGTCGGTTTTCCCGCATTCTACTCGCCCCGAATAATATAGAATCAATTCTCATTTGGCAGAAAAGCCTTTTATATCATTTGCCGGCGAGGTTTTCTCTCCGCTCGAGGACAATAAGGGATTATACCGCCTTGGAGAATCTCTGGAGTTTCACAAAGTGCCTTTGTTTCGTCGAGGCGAAAACGTTTCCTCGTATCGCGGTTTCTCTCCCTGTCGAACGATTTAACCGTCAAACGGCTCTGACGCAAGAGTCCGTCATTCGGAAACGCTCTGAGCTCCCAGTATTCGAGTGATTACTTACTCCGAAACTCTTTTGGGTACGACATTTGTTTTATAGCCAGCGTCTACTTAAATCGAAAAGGGAGAATTCAAGGACAGCCGTATTCCAATTCCATATCGCTTCGCCGAACTCAAGTATAATTCCGATGCTCAGTCCGACGGAATTATCAATAGACTGAGCAGTCCATTTACAATTAGGGGATAATTACATACATTTTTCCATAATGATGTCCGATTTCTGATTTCATCTCCGGTATCCGATTTCGACGGCTTCTTAGGCCACAGCCGCACGCTGTTCTCTTCACTACCATTGACATTGGACATACCTAGGTGTCGTACTTCGATTTATTTAAAAAAAAAAATAAAAAAAATAGGAGATGACGCATAAACGACGCATCACTCCAGTAAAACTCCTAGTAATTTTCGTCGTATTCGTATATAAGGAGTTTATTAACAAATGTATGTAGAAATTTTCCCCAATCAATGCATTGATTGATTTTTTAATGTTGATACTTTTTCCCCTGCTCATCGGTCTGTACGGGTTCAAACTTGGTCACGTTGAACATTTATTTTCCGTCTATTGCAATGGTCGACTTTACTTAATTCGTTGTAAGTTTCGTTGATATTTCAATTGTGGTTGGTGTCGTGGAGAAATAGTTTTGTAAAGATTAAGTTGTAAAAGGTGTCAAAGTGACATGGTATCTGTGAGAAAGGGTGTGTTGTCGCCGAGCCAACTTGGCTTCCCAACTCCTTTCCCTTTCCTACCGGTAACTTCGCTGAAAACTTTAGATTAAAACACTCCCCAGTTTCCTTAAGAATTAACCTTTCTGGCTTTAGGATATTACCTCGGTCATCTCGACCTGGCTTCAAGCATTTCACACCTTATCGCCCGCAGTTTAAAATCACTCAGTGTTTAGTTTTTCCCTAAAAACCATTTCTGCTCAATTTTATTTCTCGATTATTTTCAGATCGCGATTGTTCGGTAACGATGATTTCCATGTGCTAAGTGAAATAACTAAACATTTTGAAAGAATTTTTAGCAGAGTTGTTTGAATTTTTTGCAGAGTTTTAGCAGAGTGGTTTCACCATTCCCTCTTTTTTTCCCTCTTTTATGGAAAATATTATTCGACACATAATAATGTTATATTGTGGTATTGTATGGGTCCTTAGGAATTTAAAAAATAAACTCTTCTACGTCATATGTCTATATTTCGAGTCCACCTTGAGTCATTTTTCAAGCATCCTTTTGAGCTGTGTGGTACAATGTAATGATTGTAACACTGAAGCTATGATAATTTGTTTTTAAAAAAACTAGTCAATTTAATGTAATTCAATTAGTTTAGAATAGTTGGGATGTTGTTTTTGTTATTGTGTAGTTGTTGTTTTTTGTGATAAAGAATATTGTTGTAACGATTGAAAGCAGGAATTGAATTAAGATGATTGTGTGGATTTGGGGTTTTTCCTACTTAGGAAGAGTCTAGTCACTTAAAATTAATTACAAATTTTTCTAAAATGACGATTTTACATAGCAAAAGATTAAAGTTCACAGGTCAAAAGGATGCTTGAAAATGACTCAAGGTGGAGTCGAAATATAGCCATATGACATAAAAGTTTATTTTTTTAAATCCCTAAGGACCCATACAATACCACAATATAGAATAATTTAAGGGATCACCTTCACCGAAAACCGTGTAGTGTGAAACAGCCCTTACAAGTACAGCAAGGCGGATCTGTTGGACGATACGTGCGTATTTCTAAAGATGAAATTATTTCTTTGAGGTCTATTTATTTCCTTTGTTAATCTATTGAATTGAGACAAATGTTACTTGATTATTTTGTTATCCTCTTCCAACTCTTTAATTTTTTCTTGTGAGGATTCGATAACTAGAATTGTAGCCGAGTTTTTCATCCGTTATTTTCAGAAAGATATCTCGCAATTCATTCTCGATTGTATTTTTATTTTATTTATTTTTTTGTTAGCTTAATCTCCGGTGAAATTTTGTCAGTTTTCGCTGTTCGGTGTTCTTTTTTAGTCGTTTCTTTCACTGCATCTTTTTTGTACTGTGGATTTTCAATTGTTAGAGTACTGTCTCACTACCTGAGGCGACTTGCTCTGGTCGGAGTAATCCTAGAAATGCATATAGCATCGTAATAAACTCAGTTCTAAATTAATAATCGTCCCAGATTATATTTCGAGTGTAGTTTTCTCATCTCCATGGATATCGATTCCGTATTGTAGCGGAAAAACGCCTGTTCTACCTCGGCATTACTGGTACCCTCTGTTGTATGTATGAACGTGTATGCTTTTAACCCTTTCATTTACCAGATTAATTCACCTCTGTGACCAGTTAATCAGTCGACTAGAAATAAGAATAAGATAGACCTAACCTAGAAAGAAAGGCCCAATGCACACAGAACAGGCGGCGGGCGTAGGCGAGGCGTGGCACAGGCGAGTGTAAACTGTCCAATGCACGTAGACCAGACGACGGGCGAAGGCGAGGCGCAGGCGAGGTGCAGGAGGCAAGCTTCTTCATAATGAGTGAAGAGGTGAGGAAGACGCGTGGAGGAGACGAGAAAGCGGCGCTGCGCCGCGCCTCGTCACCTGTTCTGTGTGCATTGGGCCATAGGTTTACATACGGGAGTCGAGCTTCACGCCTCGCCTGCACCTCGCCCGCGCAGTGCCTCCGTCTGTCGCTTCCTCTGTGTGCTTTGCCCCATAGGATTACATGGAGGAGACGTGTTTCAGGCCTCGCCTGCACCTAGCCCGCGCCGCGCCTCCACCCGTCGCCTGCTCTGTGTGCATTGGGCCTAAGAATTTCTACTTGAACCGATTCTGTAATTCACTCGCTTAGTTTTGCCTTGAAGATGTTTTTATGTATTACCTCACCCTAATGTTGTTCGAGTGATTTTAATTTACAGATTAATACTATTATTATTTATCTTTGTTTTTAGGGAATATTCGAACGCTGGCAGTACTCGACGCCGAGACGACAACTCACTATTGGTTGACAGTTATCGCTCGGGATCATGGAGCAGTTCCTCTACACTCTAAACTCGAGGTTAACACTCATTTTTTATTTTTTATTTTTTATTTACATATTTATTTTTTAACACTACTACTAAAATAAACATGTTTTGTTTTACAGTTATTATCGTTTATTTTGGCTCGATCAACATGTGAAAAGGAAGTAGTCCAGTGACTGCCCCTTTTTGGCGTGAGGATTACATAGAGGATTGATTACAAATAAATAATAATGATAAATGTAGATAGAGGTGAAATGAGATATTAATTAATTAAATAAATAAAATAAATAGTTAATATACTTGAATAATTATATAAATGAGCTGTAGTAAATAGCAGAATAATTACAGATTTTATATATGTATATTTAATAGGTAAGTCTCTTAAATAATAAGTCCTTTTCTGGTATAGAGGGTTGTCTGGTATAGATTGGGTAGGGAGGAATTGAACTAGAGGATTAGGATGATCTAACAGGGATTCATGGAATGTGTGATAATGGGATATGGATAGATTTCGAACGAAGGGAACTTTGAGATCGTTGTGGAGAGTGAGATTTGAGATAGGGATAGCATGGAGCATTAAGTATCATTGATTTTTCTAAGGATTTTGGACTGGATGATTTGAAGACGACGGGAGTTGGAAGGTTTGGTGCTACCCCACACTTCCAAGCCGTAGATCCAGGCTGGTTTTATGACAACATTATAAATTTTCAGCTTGTTATTAAGAGAAAGCTTCGCCATACGATGCAAAAGACGAAGTAGTAACTTGTATCATCTTGTTATGTCAGTTCGTTTTGTTTTCGTGTGTTTTTGCCAAGTAAGACGTCTGTCAAGTGTCAAGGATAAGACTAAGGTATCGGACTGAATCGAATTGAGGAATAAGAGCTTGGTTAAGGATGACTGAAGAGCAAGTGCTATGACGAAGAGCAAAAGTGACGTGCACACTTCTCTCTTCGTTTATTTTTGTCCTCCATTTCCTTAGCCAAGGTTCTAGGAGAAGAAGGTGACTTTGTACATTATCAGGCGCAGTTTGAGGATTCTTGTGTACAGAAAGGATAGCCTTGTCATCCGCGAAGGTGGCAAGAACCGACANCAAAAGTGCCTGCATTTTTGACTGTACTGGCACTTTTCATCCCGATGAATGTGATTTATTTGCCTTTTGTATAAAAAACTTCTGTCATTGTTACAGGTCTTTCTGCGGGTGAAAGATGTGAATGATAATGTGCCGTTGACGGAAAACCCTATATACTTCCCTAGAGTAGCAGAAAACTCGCCTCCTAATACATCTGTAATTCAGTTGATAGCGTCGGATGCCGATATTAACTCGAACCAAGCTATCACTTACAGGATATCGTCGGGAAACCCTCAGAGTATCTTCTCCATTAATCCACACACAGGTACTTAATTTTTGTTTTTAATTTATTTTATTAGTGCGTTTTTAATATTGGACAATAGTACCTACTAAATTAGAAAAGATTTTAAAATATAATTATTTAAATTGTTTTTTGTTTGTTTTTTTTTTGTTTTTTTCTTAGGACTTATAAGTACTACAGGAAGAAATTTGGATAGGGAAACTCAATCGGAACATTTATTAGAAGTAAGTATATTTTTAAATTTTTTTATTTCCTTTTCAAGTTTGCTACTTCCTATAATTGAATCTTAGGTATTTTGGAATAGGCTTATTTTGGTCCAAGGATTAAAGGTTGTAGGGTAATAATTAGGGGTCTCCACAATATTAAATTTATTCTTAAAGCCGGTGTTCGGCCTGTCAGCCATCATCTGTCCACATTCCTCATGTACTTGTTGACTCGGGTTTTGAAGGGTCGTCCAGTATGGTCAACATAGTCCGCTCTTCCATTTTAACCAATTAACTCCGCTATTCACTTTGTCCTTAGGGCAAGAAAATAAGGGAATCAGAAGAGCCCGACAGCCATTTCGTTTTTTCTTTGAAGGCGATGTGTTTTTTCAGTTAACTCAACTGCATAATTATGAAGCAAGGTGCACTATCGTACGATATGAGCTGATGGTAAATTTGGCTAAGTGCCTTTAAAAGATTCATACATTCAATGTTTATTATTGTATCGCCAGATTTTCTAGATGCGTTTTATTAATTTCGTTGAAGTAGCAGGAGAAATAATTGCCAAGAGGTCTGGAACAAATGACACTAAAATGGCTTTGATCTTCAAATTCTTTAATTAATTCGTTTTTATTTTTAACCGCATTGTGTGCCTTTAATTAATATATATATTATTTATTTTCAGGTAACTGTCGGTGATGATGGTTCTCCTCCCTTGTCGTCAACGACAAGAGTCGTGGTAACTGTTGAAGATGTCAATGATAACTCACCACTTTTCGGACAAACCATTTACCACCTCAGCATTCCAGAAACCCACCATCAAGAAGCACCTGTGATACAAGTGAGTCACTCTCATCATTAGTNAAATAAACTGAAATAATTATATAAATGAGATATAGTAGATAGCAGGATAATTAGTAGCAGGATTTTATGAGTATAATATTTAATAAGTCCCTTGACCACTGTCTCTTCAGGCGTCGCGTCGAGGAGGATTGTCTGGAATAGATTGGGTAGAGAGGTGTTGAACTAGAGTATTAGGATGATCTAAAAATGGATTCATGAAATGTGTGATATCGGGATATGAATAGATCTTGAACGAAGGAAACATTGAGGTCATTGTGGACTGTGAAGTTGCAGACATAGAATGGAGCATCGGTGGATGATTTAGGGACGACGGGAGTTGGAAGGTTTGGTGGTACCCCACACTTCCCATATGTCCAAGCTGGTTTTAAGACTACATTATACATTTTAAGCTTGGACCTACGATCCAGAAGACGAAGCAGTAACTAGTATCGTCTTGTTATGTCAATACGTTTTGTTTTTGTGTGGTGTTGCCAAGTAAGACGTCTGTCAAGGATAAGCCCAAGGTATCGGACTGAATCAGATTGTGGAATAGGAGCTTGATTGAGGATGACTAAAGGACAATTGCTATGGCAAAGAGCAGAGGTGACTGCACACTTTTCTGTTCGTTTATATTTATCCTCCATTTTCATTGTCAAGCTTCTAGGGGAAGATAGTGGCTTTGTACACTATCAGATACTCTTTGAGGATTCTTGTGTACAGAGAGGATAGCCGATAGCCTTGTCATCTGCGAAGGTGGCAAGAACCAACATAGGATGCTGTGGTGAAATAGTTCAAATTTTATATTTCCATATCTTCCTTAATTTTGTTCAAATCACTTGCCTCTTGGCAAATGAATGAACCAAAAGTGCCTGCATTTTTGACTGTACTGGCACTTTTCATCCCGATGAATGTGATTTATTTGCCTTTTGTATAAAAAACTTCTGTCATTGTTACAGGTCTTTCTGCGGGTGAAAGATGTGAATGATAATGTGCCGTTGACGGAAAACCCTATATACTTCCCTAGAGTAGCAGAAAACTCGCCTCCTAATACATCTGTAATTCAGTTGATAGCGTCGGATGCCGATATTAACTCGAACCAAGCTATCACTTACAGGATATCGTCGGGAAACCCTCAGAGTATCTTCTCCATTAATCCACACACAGGTACTTAATTTTTGTTTTTAATTTATTTTATTAGTGCGTTTTTAATATTGGACAATAGTACCTACTAAATTAGAAAAGATTTTAAAATATAATTATTTAAATTGTTTTTTGTTTGTTTTTTTTTTGTTTTTTTCTTAGGACTTATAAGTACTACAGGAAGAAATTTGGATAGGGAAACTCAATCGGAACATATATTAGAAGTAAGTATATTTTTAAATTTTTTTATTTCCTTTTCAAGTTTGCTACTTCCTATAATTGAATCTTAGGTATTTTGGAATAGGCTTATTTTGGTCCAAGGATTAAAGGTTGTAGGGTAATAATTAGGGGTCTCCACAATATTAAATTTATTCTTAAAGCCGGTGTTCGGCCTGTCAGCCATCATCTGTCCACATTCCTCATGTACTTGTTGACTCGGGTTTTGAAGGGTCGTCCAGTATGGTCAACATAGTCCGCTCTTCCATTTTAACCAATTAACTCCGCTATTCACTTTGTCCTTAGGGCAAGAAAATAAGGGAATCAGAAGAGCCCGACAGCCATTTCGTTTTTTCTTTGAAGGCGATGTGTTTTTTCAGTTAACTCAACTGCATAATTATGAAGCAAGGTGCACTATCGTACGATATGAGCTGATGGTAAATTTGGCTAAGTGCCTTTAAANGGTTTTGAAGGGTCGTCTAGTATGGTCAACATAGTCCGCTCTTCCATTTTAACCAATTAACTCCGCTATTCACTTTGTCCTTAGGGCAAGAAAATAAGGGAATCAGAAGAGCCCGACAGCCATTTCGTTTTTTCTTTGAAGGCGATGTGTTTTTTCAGTTAACTCAACTGCATAATTATGAAGCAAGGTGCACTATCGTACGATATGAGCTGATGGTAAATTTGGCTAAGTGCCTTTAAAAGATTCATACATTCAATGTTTATTATTGTATCGCCAGATTTTCTAGATGCGTTTTATTAATTTCGTTGAAGTAGCAGGAGAAATAATTGCCAAGAGGTCTGGAACAAATGACACTAAAATGGCTTTGATCTTCAAATTCTTTAATTAATTCGTTTTTATTTTTAACCGCATTGTGTGCCTTTAATTAATATATATATTATTTATTTTCAGGTAACTGTCGGTGATGATGGTTCTCCTCCCTTGTCGTCAACGACAAGAGTCGTGGTAACTGTTGAAGATGTCAATGATAACTCACCACTTTTCGGACAAACCATTTACCACCTCAGCATTCCAGAAACCCACCATCAAGAAGCACCTGTGATACAAGTGAGTCACTCTCATCATTAGTGTGACCTACCCATTTCCATTTACTCTCGCTGACAGTTCTTACAATATCTATCAATTTTATTTTCTTCAAAATCCAGTGGTTGCTCTTTTTATATTTTTCTAGCCATTTCTTTGTTCGTAGGCTGAATTGTATTATAGTTGAATACAAAAATGTGAAATGTGTTAATTAACTGTACTCCACCCTTATCTCTTGATTAAATTGTTTTGTCTATTTGTTATAATGCATAATAAATATATTATAAATGCTTTACTTCCAGAGTGGTTCAGGTGAAATTGCAGCTGACCCTTCAATGGAAACACAACTTCTCAACGGCACATGGGAAAGCTTCCCTGAAAATTACACCGGAGATTTCCTCTTTCGGGTATTTACAACTTTTTGCATGGTTTTATTTTGCTCACACATATTATATATTTATCAAATTTTAATTGAAGATAATAAATGTATAAATTTTGGAGTAACAATATTCTCAGTCATTGATTGTTCTTTGTGTTTTCCTCACAGATTGTTGCACTTGACCCAGATGATGGCCCAAACGCTGACATTAGTTACGAATTAATGACTAAACGTGGTAAGGGCAGATTCGCCATTCACCCAACAACTGGTGTAGTTTATTCCCAAAGATCTTTTCAATCTGGACAAGATTACGACCTTTGGGTAAGTTAAGTTTTTAATCAGTTATACATTTTTTTAAACAAAATAAATAAAAATGTAAAACCTTCTTTATGAAAGTGGTTATTTTTTTGTCAAAGCTTCTATTTTAGATTTGGCATGGTCATCTACTTTGCATCTCCAGTTTCGTATGCCCATTATGGCTAAGTCCTTCAGGACTCTGTCTATCCATCTGTTCAGCTCGTCTGATGAATCAGTTTATTTAAACATCAGACAGAAGCTAAACATCACAGATAACACAAATTAAATTTACATAAATATGAAGATGTTGTACCAGTCCCAACTTAGAGTAGTGACACACTTTGCCATCCGGGTGGCGCTACCTGGTCAGCAATGTGAATAGAATGCAACCTGCAACACGATGTGGCACTACCTGGTCAGCACATTGTTTTCAATTGAGCCCGTCACACGGTGCCACCCAATCAGCCCCTACTCCTTTAGTCAAATCTTGGGGAAATCAAATCAGGGGCTAACTGCATCCCTCATATAAGTGTCTTCACTGGCCTAAACTGTTTTTCAATATTCTAAGCAAATCGTTGAAAGTTCCACTCGGCATTCGGAAAAAATTTAAAAAATGTTACTGTCCTCTTTGATACGGGGGTACACTGTCTTAAACAAACTAGTATTCTTTTTGTCTGAAATTATTGGATGAACCCAAAAACCTTTTTTTCCTTCTTTCATGAACATAACGATAAGCAAGTACAGCTATCTCCTCCGGGTCCATTTCTTGACTAGCCGCAAAGAGTAAAAACTCGGGTGGCGCAAGACAGGTGGCGCTACCCTGGTGGCGTAGTGTGACATTAGCCTTAGGGTTCTGGTCAACTCCACTCACCCTAGTTAAACTCAGTGAAGATGGGGTGGTTCCCTTAATTAAAATCCTCTTCGAGAGGTATCCATCTTGAAGACCCAGAGAATCCTACATGTAGAGGTCTAAAACCAGACCTCTACATAATGTTATTTAGAAATAAAAAGAAATGCGTAACAAGACATAATATACACTTGTCTATTGAAAGATTATAACATATTTCCAACACAACAATATAAATTATATTTATGTTAGTGTAAACGTATCATTTTATTTATTTCAGATAAAGGCCACAGACAATGGTAACCCTAAAAGGTATTCTTCAACCAGAGTATCCCTTCAGGTTTTACCATTACCTGACGAAGAGTTCAATCATAAACCTGTCATTAAAACCATCGATCAGCAAGTTCAAATCCACGAAAGTGATAACGCCGGTTATTTAGTTGCTTTAATTCAATGCGAAGATGAAGATAAAGACAACTTGTGGTATAGAATAGTCGGTAAGTCTAGTTTTTTATTTATCTAATTTGTTAATAGATAAAAAAATATCTACGTTTCTATTGTGAAAAAATTTTTATTTAAACTTTATTAGATGGAGATCCGAGAGATGAATTTTTTATTGGTTACGAAGGAAGTATTTTATTGGCTAAACGTCTCAATTGGGAAAAGCAGCAAAATTACAACTTAACCATTTCAGTTACTGACGGAATACATACTGTTTTCTCACATGTAAGTTAAATAATATATGGTTTGTAAATTTATTAATTTCATCAATTTAATATATTTCAACAATATAAAACTTTAAGGTAATATGTTTATAACTATTAATTAATTAATTTATTTTTAGCTGTACATATCTGTAGTAGATATGAACGATCATCGACCCGAATTCCTAAAAACCCACTACTCCGTTAATGTGTCTGAAAGTAGCAGGGTAGGGTCAGAGCTATTAGTTCTGGAGGCTGTTGACCGAGATAAAGATAGTATACTTCAATATGGAATATATTCTGCTCAAAACCCATCTTCACTTCAATTATTTAAAATCGATTATCTTTCAGGGTTACTCACCATTGCTCAATCGCTAGACAGGTATAAGACTTTTTTGTGATTTTTACTTTTCCTCACCTCCGAAGGTATTTAGGAAAAGTATTGTTTTTATTTATGTTATAGTTATTATACTATTGATTGTTACTGAGTGATTTGATTTTTTTAGAGAGACAACTATTCAACACGTTTTAACTGTTATGGTAAAAGATCAAGGAACTCCGGCTAAGCGAAATTTTGTCAGAGTTATAATCCATGTCCACGATGCAAATGACCACGCTCCTGAATTCAGCTTGTCAATACTTCAAGGAAGAGTTTTTGAGACAGCTTCAGTTGGAACCCTTGTATTGACTGTTGCAGCTGTAGACAGAGATCACGGAGTAAATGCAGAGATTTCCTACTCAATCACATCAGGTTGATTATGTTGCTAATTAAACTATCGTTGTAATTAATGAATCCTACTTTAGGCAGAGTACTTGGGCCTTTCATTTATTGAATTCCTTTGCTCTGTTATTAGTTGATGGGAAATTACAATAGTGCAAAAGGTGATGGGAAAATACTAAAGGAAACAGAATGAAATCTAGAGAGCATAAACGGATTGAAAATGTGTAGTCAACTGAAACACTAAGTACACTGACTTATTACGACAATATTACAATGACTTATTATGAAAATATTACAATGACTGCCAAATGCCCGATACAAAAAATATTGACATTAGTAATATTATTTTTTCCTGTCATGTCTTTTTTCATTTTCCTCCAAAATTTTACAATTATAACTTTTTAATTAAATATTGGGTAATTTTAGGTAATGTTGGTAACGCCTTCAGTCTTCACCCTCTTCTTGGTACATTACATCTATCCAGAGAGTTGGACATGACATCTATTAGTGAATATATGTTAATTGTAAAAGCATCAGACTCTGGGTTACCTCCACTGGTGAATACAATTCCTGTACACATCATTGTCGTAATGGCAGATAATGACCCTCCAAGGTGAATATTTTATACTAATTTTTTCCATTCATATATGTGTAAATTATATATATAATGCTGGGTAATCTTTTGATACCAAATATTGGCTAATATTAAAGATTTAAACTGTATTAAAAAAGTTTTGGTTTTGTTTTAGGTTTTCTCGGCGGGAAGTTGTTGCAGAAGTTTTTGAAAATGAGCCTGGAGGTGTACCAGTTATCCAATTAGAAGCCAGAAGTACTTCAAGTATAGTTTTCGATTTTGTACGAGGAAATACTGATAATTCATTCTACATAAACCCGACTTCTGGTGTTATTTATTCTAATGCACCTCTTGACTATGAGAAGATAAAGAGTTATAATCTAAGTGTTACTGCTACAAATATGGTACAAACTCCTTTATCTTACTTTAAATTATTGTAAACTGCTATGCAGCTTATCATCTCTTCATAGCTTATTCCTGTTTTAAACTGTTTGAGAGGGGGGGGGGGGGGATAAACAAAAATTAAAAAAAAACAAGGGACATAAAAATGTAAAACCTTCTTTATGAAAGTGGTTATTTTTNGAAGTACCAGGATTTTTGAGCATTGTGATGTTGCTCAACTGCTGGAAGTACCAGGATTTTTGAGCATTGTGATGTTGCTCAACTGCTGGAAGTACCAGGATTTTTGAGCATTGTGATGTTGCTCAACTGCTGGAAGTACCAGGATTTTTGAGCATTGTGATGTTGCTCAACTGCTGGAAGTACCAGGATTTTTGAGCATTGTGATGTTGCTCAACTGCTGGAAGTACCAGGATTTTTGAGCATTGTGATGTTGCTTTATTTCACATCCTTCATTCAAGCTCTCTACTCTCGAAAACTTAAGATTGATTTTAAGATAGAAATTTTGCCTTGGATTATTTTTTCTGTTTTTAATGAGATTGCACTCTATTTCAGGCTGGTGTCAAAGCTGTTTGTCATGTTGTCATCCATGTTCTTGATAGAAATGA
Source organism: Gerris buenoi (assembly GCA_001010745.2). Classification (NCBI taxonomy): domain Eukaryota; kingdom Metazoa; phylum Arthropoda; class Insecta; order Hemiptera; family Gerridae; genus Gerris; species Gerris buenoi. Next base: position 539,488 of record KZ651246.1, read on the forward strand.
TAATCAACCGATATTTCTTCAAACTATGTACCTTGGATCGATCAATGAAGGGGCTCCAGTTGGTTCATTAGTTTTGGCCAATCACAGCTTGCCTTTAGTAATAAATGCGTTTGATCGAGATTCTCAGTTAAATTCATTATTGGAGTATGAAATTATAGAGCCTAATTTACGAAGAATGTTTCATATAGATTCTACGACAGGTAATAATCAATTATCTTCTTTTTTTCAATCCAGGATATTTATAAAAAAAAGTTGGTTTCATTTTGAACTTTTGATTTCCAGGAGCCATAAGAACAATGGTAGTACTCGATTATGAAGTATCCTCTCACATCGAGTTTCATGTTAGAGTCTCTGATCTTGGTAAACCTCGATTATCTTCTGAGAAATTAGCAAGAGTATTCATAAATGTTATTGACATAAATGATTCTCCCCCTATTTTTTCACAAAGAGAATATAACTCAACAATTCTTATACCAACTTACAGCAATGTGGTTGTCTTGCAGGTGAGTTTAATGATTATCATTGATCATTTTATGCTTAAATTTAAAGATTCACATTTGTATTGTTTTTTTTTTTTTTGTACAATTGCTTTATTGTTCTTGGGTATTTTTTTTACAGCTTTTCGCTGAGGATAAGGATTCAAAGGAAATTACTAAATTGGAGTATTCAATCATCAGTGGAAATCTAGATAATATATACTCAATTTCAAGTGGATCTGGTATAATAACTGTACGTGATACTGTCAAAGGATCACAAACTGCACCTCATAGGTTGAAAGTTCAAGTTTCTGATGGAAAATATACAACTGATGCGTAAGTTCTAAGCCTAATTATACTGGTGTTTGCCAGGTTTTTTCAAAATCTCTTGATAAAGGCTTCTTTAAAGCATTCCTCACAACGCAGTGAGATATGCCTACCACTGGACATGAGAACGGAGGTATTATACTGAAACCTAGCCTGGGCAGTTGAGCTTTTATAGTTAGGGGGATTTTCATGAACTCGCACCCAGTTTTTCTTGGAAGGAAATGAATAACTCTAGTTAATGCTTAAGTTCCAATGTGGTACAGTACAATTCTGTATTTTTGCTGCTGCAGTGCACTTCACCTGAGACTGCTAGAAAGCTTTGTGGCCTCTGCGGCTGTCATAGCCTTTCCACAGACCTACACAGTGAAGTTGATATGCCTTCATCAAGGCTTTATATCAAACAAACAGATCAAGAGAAGGAAAACCTGCTAAAACTTTTTAAGCTTGAGTTGGTGTTGTCCACATTGCTCCTAAAATTCCTAAGCGAGCTGTCTTTAAATGGGTTCAAATAACCATTGGGAAGTGATAACAAACAATTTAGGCCACCAGAAAATGCATACATAGAAAAGCTCTGGCCTTACTATTGCAGAGTAAACCCTGTGAAGTTCTTTTTGATGTAGGCTCCATGTGGAGCCACATCAAAAAGTAGTGTTAGTTTGGAGCCATAACCCTTCTACACACCCAAATCGATGCTAAGGCTTTGCTTACCTTGCAAGTGTTTTACTCAAATCAGCTTCTTATCTAAGATTACTCTAGATATTTTGCAGACGCATAAATAAAAAAATTAATTCTGACAGCTCAGGTTGGGCAACCTATCTGAGGGTAAACAGATAGCCGCTAGGCAGTTATCCTGAAGACCATTTTCCTCCTCCTAGTTGGCTCAACCTTCTAGATGTCAAAATCTTGAGCTCTCAATGGCTCTTATTATTTTTTGAACAAGTATTTTTATTGGCATTTTATTTTGTATTCTATTTGTGCAATTGTTTTTTAGGCATGTCAATATTCATTGGTTTAAAAGTCAAAACTCTGGATTGCATTTCCAAAAACCATTATACCTTGGTTCAGTGTTAGAAAATGACACAAAACCTATGACTGTTGCTGTAGTTAGTGTCATTGGTAACCAGTTAAATGAGCATTTGATTTTCTCCATTATGAATCCATCTCCTTATTTTGTCATCGGTAAAACATCAGGTGCATTGAGGACAACTGGTATTAAATTTGACAGAGAAGAGCGCGAATATTATCAACTAATCGTACAGGTTTGAAATATTTACATCTGCTATTTTATCCGACACATAATTTAAAATTATTACAATTATATAAGCCTTAAAACATATATATGATGTAATTTCTTATTTTTATGTTATTTACTTTTAGGCTCAAAGTGGAGAAATATCGGGGAGAGGGATCAGAGTGGCTCATGTTCCTATTAACATTACTGTACTTGATGTAAATGACAATTGTCCAATGTTTGTCAATCTGCCCTATTACGCAGTTGTTTCAATAGATGCCCATAAAGGGGATGTTGTGACCAAGGTAATATTAAAAATTATAAAAAAAACAATAATTGCTGTAGCATGTAAATGAATGTAACCATGTGCAACTGTTATTGTAAACATGTTGAATTTATTATTTGTTTATAGGTTCATGCAATTGATCTTGACAAAGGAGAGAATGGTGATGTTAGGTATGAGTTAACCAGAGGTAATGGAGAGCTGTTTCGAATTTCTCGTAAAACTGGAGAAATCCTTTTAAAACAAGCTTTGGAAGGCCACAACAAAGAATATCAGTTATTAATAGCTGCCTATGATGGAGGTTCTACACCATGCTCAACTGAAGTTCCTGTGAATATAAAAGTTATGGATCGATCTATGCCTGTTTTTGACAAACAGTTTTACACTGTTTCTACTGCTGAAAATGTTGAATTATACACCCCTCTTCAAGTTAACGTTCAGGCTGAATCCCCGTTAGGAAGGAGACTGATATACTCCATCCCTTCTGGGAACAACAATGAAAAGTTTGATATCGAATATAAATCAGGTACTTTTTAATTAATTTAATTTTATAAATTGTTTTATGTTATGTATCAAAAATAGAATTAAATAATGATATCCATTTATTTAACTCCTTCTATAGGTGGATTATACATCGTTGAGGAATTGGACTATGAATATCAACAAGAATACGCTTTGACTGTTCGTGCAACTGACAGTATATCTGGTGTATACGCTGAAGTATTAGTTAGTGTAATGGTTACTGATGTCAATGATTGTGCACCTGAGTTTTCAATGGACATATACAACGTTTCTGTCTCAGAAGCTGCACAATTTGGTTCATTAATTATCAAGCTTGTTGCTAAAGACAATGATACAGGTGAAATTCTTTTTTTATTTAAATTTTATAGCTGTCTTACACTAATTCTGAGTAGACCAAACTTTATAGATGTATGGTTGGATAGTGGGTGGGGCATTGATAATTGTTAGATTTAAGCATTAATCAATTAAACTCTTGTTAAGGAACTTGTTTGAACTTTTGTTATCTGTTTTGTATAATCATTAATTTAATTGTATATTATAAACTAAATTTTTATTTATTTATCTATGTGAAGGTATAAATGGACTGGTTCGTTACTACTTATCAGACGCTAGTTCAAATATGTCAGATTATTTCCACGTCGACCCCGATGATGGATCTGTATATTTAAAGCAGTCCTTAGATCACGAAGCCGCAACTTTACACCATTTATATATTATTGCTCAAGATTCAGGTGTCCCTAAATTATCAAGTAGTGCTCATGTTTGGATAACAGGTTAGTATTTTCGCTCTATCTAATTTTTAACTGAGAAATGTTGTTAATCGAATTCTATGATGATGTGGTGCGCCTGGCGGTTGCATATTGTACTGTTATGTATAATTATTGTGCATATCTCTATAATTGTTCTTCGCGCTAAAAGGTCTGCAAAACTGGTTCGGGTTAAAAAGGTCTGCCCACCATGTCCAATCAAAGTTTGTTTTGTCGGCCGTAGAGAGATGAACCCGAATCACCCTTTAGACATCTAATCTCGGAAATTTTTTTTCGAACCCAAAAAAACATCAACGCTATACTGCCGTGCTAAGCCAAAAAACCGTATCTACCGGTTTTTTGGACAAAAAAGTTTTGAGACAATTGACTTTAAAGTTTTCAAAGTTTAAAGGCTTATAACTCCCTTATTATTCGTCCGATTTTTTATTATTTTATATCAATGAATTAAGAATTTTATTTTCTTTAGAGCCACATTTGTTTTACCTAAGTTAAATAAATACATTTTTGGGGGGATCAAATTTATGAAAACACCTGTAGATAAGGTGTTTTTCTATCTGAATATAACAGGTTTAACGTAACTGTGGTGTAAGTTGACTGTGATTTCAGAAGCGAAATTACCGTATCTACCGTCAGATACG
>KZ651246.1:543932-577812 GCA_001010745.2 Gerris buenoi
CAAAAAGGGGGGGGGGGGGAATAGCAATAATGCATGTTTTAAGAATAGATTTGAATTTTGCGCCATAAAATAAAAACTTTTAGTCTCTTGAATTATTTTCTTAAATCCATTAGTTTAGCTGTGAAATGGACTTAGTTTCAATTTTAGCACACGTTCACTCTCCAGACTTAAAAATTTGGCTTCCTATTCACTTTTTTTTAATTATGTAAATTTTACTCACTTCTGCTGAACACAGAAAATGTTCAGCATATGTTTTGGAAACGTCTTTTTAGCCATTATCGAACCCTGAAATCCGCATCTTTCTATCTATCTTGGTTCCGGAGATATTTCGCTGTTCCATATTAGCTGGGACACCCTGTACTTATAATATAAAATTATATTGTTAAATATTAAATCTTTTGCACTCGTACAAAAATACTTACATTTAGAATAAATCGATAATTTTTTAAATACTAATAAATTGACTACATAATTATTACAGTTTATCTCCAGTTTGAGTTACCTATAGGTGTAAATGACAAAAACATTTGACTTTGCGAGGCACCGTTTTCGAAAAATTTTTTAAAATTCTTTTCTCGATTTCGCCTCGGAGGATGATTTCTCTGAACGTGTATGCCGAATTTTGTCAAAATCGGCCTAGTAGTTTAGCCTACACGCGTGTACACAGAAGACAGACACACGCAGAAAGACAGACATTTTTTAAAAACTACTTTTTGGACTTAGGAGACCTGTGTCATTCCCAAACTGTGTCATCAAACGTGTAATCCATCCAAATCTCCTAATCGAATATTTATCTCACAATATTTTATCTTTATATTTGAGAAAGTAAAAAATATGTCACAGATTTACCCTCTCCCTACTGTCCTCAGTTTGGGTTGCGTGTAAATTCCAAAAAATCTCATTTTTCGAAAAAAGTTATTCTTTATAAAAATGTATGCACTTATTTATTTATAGGCAGTGGATTACGAAGAAACATAATTATGTCAGTCATCTTTATCTTATCCTTATCTTTTTACTTTGCAAATTCACTGTCAGTAATGTGTTATCAGTATTAAAAGAATGTTGGACCCAAATATTCTTACGCTAAACTGAAGAAAACTGCATCGAAAACTAATTAAAATGCTATATGAGATACATCGATAAAGCCATTTTTTTTTTTATGGGACTTCAAATAAAAAATGATGTATCAAAATAAATGATAAACAATGAAACATAGTATCAAGTTCCCACTTTATATTGATTAACAAATATAAAGCAAAAAGTTGTTTTTTGTTTTATTGTAACTACTAATGTATTAAAATAAATGTATCAGTAATTATTATTTAACAAGTGTATGGATATATGATCTGTTCTTTTGCAGTTTTGGATATGAATGACAACCCTCCGAAATTAGAACAAGAATTATATACTTGTTGGCTTTCCGAGGAAGCTTCACGTGATCAGTTCGTAACTATCGTTACTGCTAGTGATCCTGATTTGGTGAATCAGAATCACCTAACTTACAGTATTGTCGGTGGAAATCAGCAGCAAATATTTTCTATGGACTCAGCAACTGGTTAGTTTTAACACTATTAGTTTTTTGTTTTTTTTTTAAAAAAAAGTTATTTTATTTTATAAATATAGCTTATTTTTTATTTATTTTCTTTGCTTTTAGGTATCATAACTTTAACTAACACTCATAAACTGATGAATAACCACGCTCATATGCTTAACGTGTCGGTGAGTGACGGTGTCTACACTACTTTCGCTAGAGTTAGGATTGAAATTGTGTCGGCAAACAAAAACAATCCTATTTTCGAGAAACATCTGTATGAAGCGAAATTATCCGAAAACGCACCTCCTGGAAAGAAAATAACTTCAGTGCTTGCTCACGATCATGACAACGGACCTTATGGAAGCATTACATACTCAATTGTGTCAGACTACTTAAACGATAACTTTGAAATTAATAATAGAACAGGTAAATATTTATTGATATAATTATAATATATAATGTAATGTACAACTGTATGTATATATGATAAATGGCAAAGTGACTCCTTTTATACTTAGTACTATCTGGCATCCCCTGGAGGCAGTGGTTAGAATGACAAAATAATTAATAGTACATTACGTGTCGAGTGTCGAAAGTAGCATTTTGCATGCGAGTGTGGAGTTTGCACCCGAGCGATAGCGAGGGTAGTAAAACCACACGAGCAATGCAAAATGCCGTTTTCGCACGAGTTGCGTACGGTCTATTATCTTTATAATATTATACTTTATCTACAATTGTTAGATTTTAATAATAAATGCAGAAAAAAAATAATAAACTTCCTGTATGTAAGCTCGTATTTCTCTTTTGATAAAGATGACATCTATTGGTTAGTTGTATTTTGTGCCGAATTAATTATTTCGGAAGGCGTATTATTCTCCTCATATTCTTCATAATCACTTAAATCACTCATTGATTTTCCCAAAAAAACTCGATACAAACAGTTACTTTTATTAAATAAACATCAAATTAGTTATGTTAAATGTAAACAAACTCGCTAATCGTGTGTAAAGTTGAATAATTATTCTTCTTTTCGTCACTAGAGTGGAAAAAAAGAGGAATTGTTCAAAACTATGAGACACGCATGCGCAATTAATACAGGTGTGAAAAGAATCACTTTCTACAAATCTAAACAGAGATACAATGTTTATATTACATATCAATCGTAGATAAAGTATATTAAAGGTCAAAGGTGATGGCTTTTCTGTACTTATTTCAGTAGAATAGTTGAAAAGGCATATCGATTGCCAAGTGAGAAAGCACATCAATTAAATTTACTTTCATAATTTTTATGAAGACAATTTAAAAAAAAAAAAAACGTTTTATAGAAGTACTTGTGAAAATGTTTGGAAGGCGATGTAATGTGGCATTCCCATAATGATGCCATTGCAGTTGGATGCCACATTGAATGCATCCGTCAGTGTATGATGTATGGACGTCACTTTGTTATCAAGATATATTGCATATAACGTGTTGGCTTTATATATTTATGGGTTACCTTGAATCTTGATAATGAAATAATTTAAATATATTTTAATAGGTGATATCTACTCGAAAAAGAGCTTCGACAGAGAAGTTCTGGAGTATTATGAAATACCTATCATCGCAAAAGATGTTGGAGGAAGAGCTGGTTTTACAAATGTTAAGGTTCGGGTGATGGATTTAAATGATAATGCTCCAAGATTTATATTACCTGAATATAAGGTTTCTATACCATCTAACCACACCGTCAATTCTTATTTTATGAAGGTTTGTTTTTTTAATTATTTTTTTTTAATAAATTTTGTTTGTGCTATTCTGTTTTTGATAAACATTTAACCAATTGGTGGTTAATGGAGAATTTTCAATCTATTAATTAGAATTTATTGTCATTAAGCCTGTAAAATGCAGATCTTGTAAAACTATCTTCATAATAACAATAAAAGAAAAAATAAGGGGTGCAACACTACTTATCTTTTCAATAACTATAAAATAATAACAATATATGTAATTTTTATTTCAGGTTAAAGCAGTAGATGATGACAGTGTTTCTGAATTGGAATATACTTTGTACGAATCATCTACCAACGGAGCTAAAGAATTATTTACAATTAATAAGTTAACTGGTGGCATATCTTTAAAGAAATCTGCCTTGGACTATGGTATCGTTATTTATCTTTATTCATTTTATTTTTATATTTGTCTACTATTCTATTAGTAGTATTAAATTTATTATTTAAATAGCGATGTATGATGTGCAGTAAAAGTTACATCTTGAAAGATAAATGGTGAACTGGCCACAAATATTTTATATCAGTACAGGAAGACCTTTTTGGGGAATCCACCATACTTTGTAGTTTTCCCTTTCTTGGAGTTGTCTCTTCCTTGTGGATAGGGCTAAAAAACACGCCTTTTTTTAACAGTTTTGGTTATAGCTCAACTTCTCTAATAGTTTTAGATATGGGGTTTGCGGGATTTGAAAACTACATTCTTCATACCTATAACTTAACAAACTATAGGGTGAAAGCCATGCAATGACAGTTTGAATTAGGGTCTTTCATTGTCCGAGTAGTATTGATAAAATAAAAGTATTTAAAAAATGAACGTAACAAAATTAGAAAAAAAGTATGCATATTTCACAGATTTACTTGTTGTATGGTTCAATATGTCCTCCTTGTTCTTGAACGACAGCCTGCACTCTCCTTCTCCAGTGGGATACGGCCCCAGCAATAGTTGATTGACGCATACCATCCCAGACACGAAGAACCCACTTTTGAAGTTCATCCACACCCTTTATTCTGCCTCCCAGTTACACTCTTAGTTCGTACCAACCCCAGACAAAGTAATCAATTGGGTTTAGGTCTGAACTGTTGGGCGGCCACTCATCTGGCTGTATGAAGTCCGGGCAAATCTTTTTCAAGTTCTTAGTTTTTTGCAAAGAGCGATGGGACGGGGTAACATCTTGTCACATTGATGGTGACAAATTAAAATAATTTGTGTTTTTTTTTTTTTTTTTTTTTACAGAGAATCAAGTGTACCAGTTTTTTGTAAGGGCCAATGATGGTGGAAACCCTCCTCAGCATAGCGATGTTTCTGTGAATGTTTACATTATGTCTTCAAGCGATATTCCTCCAATATTTGAACGCCGTGATGATAAACTTTTTATATCGGAGAATTCTGCCCCAGGTAATATCATTATTATTATTTTAAATTCTTTATTGCACTCATGAGATTTATAATATTTAGAATGAGCTTTATAAATATGATTTACAGATGGTACAATTTGTATCAGGGGTGGGTCTTGCTTGTATAGCAGATATTTCAAATGGGTGATAAAAAATATGATTAACGAAAAAAATCACATACACACACATAATTATTTAAGTTCTTTTTTTTCTAGAAAACCTATAACTTCAAGGATCCGTTGGGAGACCTGATGTGTCAACTGATTGGGTCGAAATCTGTCACATGGGTACACAAATTTTTATGGGTACCCGTTTTTCAATTTAAAAAATTTGGGATTTTCAGCCCACTCTATATGGCTGTTGACACCCAGAGTTAGAAACGAATTTATCTTGAACAAATTAAAGATGTATTGTAATAATAATAATCAAATAAATAAGTAATATAAAACTTTTTTTTAGGAATATGTATTTCGAAAACATAACTATAATTTTTTAATGAAAACATTTTAAATTAAAATGTCCCTGACTGACAGAAGAAAAGCCAGCTATTGTTGGTACTCCAATTTTAGATTATTAATAATTATTTTACTACCGAACACTGGATCCCTTAACCCTTTAACGCGCAGGTATATAAAATGCTCTGTTATACAAATAAGTTGTCATCCAGGGGCCACCTTCATATTAATTTTATTATTTAATTTAATTAATTATATGTTTTAATTGCAGTTTGATTGTACTTAAGTAATAAATATTTAAAATTTTTACTGTGNAAACTTGAGTCTTTTTGAGTTGACAGAAAGCAAACCCAGTTTGAAATGAGTTGCTCCGTGTGCGGTGTCCCATTCAATTACACCAGTTTGATTGTACTTAAGTAATAAATATTTAAAATTTTTACTGTGTGCCGTTATGGGCATGTTTGGGTGGTTCCCTACATAGACTGCCAAGCGTTAAGCGGTTTATGTGGTTCTAGGGGAGTGTAAGTGTTAAGAAAATATAAATAATATCTGTTTACAGTAAATAAGATATCCGTATTTTTCCGGTTTTTTGGTTAGATATGTCTAATTTGAGCTTGTTCGCCTTCATTTTCTGTTATTTTGTCATTATTAATTAACTTATTTTTTAATGTTTTAGGGACTGTGATTACTTACGTTAATCTCTTATCCAATGTTCCTGTTACTTATAAATTGATTGCCGGAGGTGACTTTTTCAACATTGACCATAGTGGCAGAATCTTGCTGGCTCGACGTTTAGACCGGGAAACGAAGAAGGTTCATGTTGTTGCCGTTTTAGCTCTCACAGATTCAAGCCCTCCTTTATCGGCATTGAATGAAATCGTGGTTCATGTTTTGGATCATAATGACGTAGCTCCTAAATTCCACAGTGAACATTACAACATTCACATTGCTGAAAACTTAGAAATAGGATGCTCTTTATTAAAAGGTAATTACTATTTTATGCTGCTCAGTGGATAGAATTTTATTTTTTAAAAAATTTGTTGGCCTTGACAGTCAAAACTTATCTTCTACGTCTCTTGCCACTATTGTATTTCTTTTTTATTTTAAGTCTTATAAAAATGATGATTTCTTCATTGTCAGTTCTATATATTTTTTGTCTTTTCTAGTTTATGCTGGTGATTTAGACGATGGGAAAAACGGAGAAGTGAGGTATTCATTACATGGCTCTGGGAGTGAAACTTTTGCTATCGATTCTCACACAGGATGGATTACAAATTTAGTGACGTTAGATAGAGAAGTTATACCTGCGTACAAACTCACTGTAGTTGCTTCAGATAGTGGTGTACCATCACTATCTTCAAATGCTACTGTAAAAGTTACTATAGTTGACTATAACGACAACCCTCCAGTTTTTACCCATGATTCATATTCCGCCTCAGGTTTGTAAATAGTTATTTATGCAACTAGAGCGGAAAGTGGCACTTTGTTGCACTCGAGAGAAATATTAATGCACAAGCCGCAGGCGAGGGAGGAAAGGTTTCTCGAGTGCAGCAAAGACACTTTAAGCTCGAGTAGCACGTTAAATTTTTCCTACAGTTAGTTTTTAATCTGTAAATAAATTTGAAATAATAGAGTGTTTATCGACATGTATAAAAGGTTTTACAATATCAAGTAAACCAGCTGTTCTGTTTATAGACAGTGTTGCCTTTTTTTTAGGGTCCGTAGGCAAAAGCCAAGGACCCTTATATTTTCGCGCGTGTGTCTGTCTGTCTGTCCGTCCGTTGAATGCTCTCACGGCTACACCTTTTTTCCGATGACTTTGAGATTTGACATGTATATGTCTTGTACCTACCCACACATGTTAAAAATATAGCAACTTAGAAAAAATATTTTTCAAAAAATTTAGGGTAAAAAAACTTAAGTGTTAAATTTTCTTTATTTTAGATTGTCTATCTTTACTTTTTATTCTTCAACATTTTTATATTTGATATAAATTTAAATTTTTCGGGAGAGCTACTTTAATGATTTTTTTTACTTATTTTACCTCCCCAGCATGTTGGTTCATAGTGACTTTTCCAACTGTCTAAATCCGTGAGGTTTAGTTTTAGGACATAATATACTTGTACCTCTAATAAAGGGGGGAAATTAATAGGAAACTGTTAAAACCTCAATTTCGTAAAAAATGGAGATAGTGCCCTTTACCACCCATACACAGATATATTGTTTAAATCATGTAGTTAGTTGAAAAATAATCATAAATTGTCATTGTTATTATAATTATAATTTAGATTATTTAATCTTTGTTTAGATTTAAGTTCTTTGTGTTCGTAAGTTGGAACACTGGAGTAAAGTAAAATGAGTGTGGTAAAGTAAAATGAGTGCGGTAAAGTGGTAAAGTAAAACAAACTGTGGTAAAGTAGTAAGTGCAGGGATCTGCTGTTTTGCATACTATTTTGAGTGCGATAACAACCACTTTATCATTCAAACCACTGTAGGAAAAAAATATTATTTTATGATAGTTATTAACATGTGTAAATATTTATCTACTAATGCATTTGTATTAATCTAATCTATTTGTGATTTCAGTTAATGAAGACGCCCTACCTGGAACAGTTGTGATAAGCCTCTCTGTAACTGATAATGACTCAGAGCCATCAAGTGTCGAATACCACATTATATCTGGTGATTCCTTATCACAATTTTCTGTTCGGGCAACTGGAGAAGTGTTTGTTAACCGTGCTCTAGACAGAGAAGCAATTGATAAATATGAGTTATCGGTTCTAGCTACCGATGGAAAGTACGTTGCTCTAACAATCCTACGAATCCAACTTTTGGACAATAATGGTAAACATTTTTAATTAAATTGGAAGCTCACCTCTCTTTTTAAATTCAAACCCATTAAGTTCCTGTTAATTTTTTATCATTGTATAATTAATTATTTCTATTTCTTTTTCAGATCAACAACCGTTGTGTATGCATTATAGGTATAGTAGAGTCGTTTCGGAAATGGTTTCACCCGGCACGTCAATCCTCCTTGTACAAGCTCTAGACATGGATTTAGATCCGAAATTAAAATTTTATTTAACCGGCGAAAATTCCGATCATTTTATAATCGATAAGACAACAGGTAGTTACTTTTTTATGTTTAATACTATAATAATAATAAATAATAGTTAATTACATTATTATTAACATAAAAAATAGTTTTATTTATTTTGCTTGATAAATACTATATTTGATTAGTGAATAATTAATTTTTCTGATTGTAGGTGAATTAAAAACATCGAAATTATTGGATCGGGAAGAAATATCACAATATTCATTGATTGCCCATGTCCAAGATAGGGAGCACTCGGAATGGGAATGTATTTCCTATATTAATATCGTAGTCTCCGATATTAATGATAACATCCCATCATTTTCTCATTCAAACTATACTACCACTGTGTATGAAAATTCTCCAGTTGGAACTCTAATTTTTAAAATGCATGCTTCTGATAGTGACTCAGGTAATTTCAATACTATGTTTAAAATACATCAACTATTGCTTATTTTTTTCTGATTTCTAGTTTCATTTTTACGTTGTTTCAGTTGCAATAATTATATTTTGTAATAAAATTTCAGGAATCAACAAGAAAATTAAATATTTCCTGACAGATTCTGCTGACGGTCATTTTAAAATCCTTTCCGAGTCTGGTGTTATTACTTTAGCACAGAATATTGACAGGGAAACACAAGATTCTTACAACCTTACTGTTAAGGCGATTGATCAAGGGAATCCATCTTTGTGGAGTTCATCTTATCTTCACGTTATTGTTCTTGACGTCAACGACAATCCACCTGAATTTGTATCTCGTTCGTATAATTTGATCATCCCTGAAAGTTCCATTATTGATACTGAAGTCGGTGGAGTTATGGCTACCTCTCAGGATGCTGGTATCAATGCTCAAATTGAGTATTCAATTATTGGTGGCAACGAACATGGAAAATTTTCTATTAACAGAAAAACAGGTGGGTTTCTTTATTTAATTGTTTAATTAACAATGTTATTTACAAAATTGATATTATAATCTAAAGTTAGTCTAAGGCCCTCCGCACACGGAGCAACTCAAAACAAACTCAACTGGAAACTTGAGTCTTTTTGAGTTGACAGAAAGCAAACCCAGTTTGAAATGAGTTGCTCCGTGTGCGGTGTCCCATTCAATTACACAGATTGAAACTCATAGTCAACTGGTTGGTGATTTGAGTTTGTAATCAGTTTGTTTTGAGTTACTCCGTGTGCGGAGGGCCTTAGTTAATATGTTGAAAATCATAATTGAAACTTTAAGCTGCTTTGTATGTGTATGGAATTAAATTTGTCACCTGTCAAATCTGGTTTAATTTCTCCAGTTGGGAGTAGTACATACTTGGTGGCTTAATTTTTTTGTTTGAGTAGAGAGAAGTGTGTCGACTACCCATTTACTTTCGCATTTGTTTCTGATCACACTCATTGAAATTATTGAGTTAGAATACAATTAATTTAACGTATTTATGTTTTTTTTTGTGTGTGAATATGTTGCTTATTCTAGTTTGAATTTTAATAAGTTTAATTCAAATCGGTGGTATCTTATTATTTTAAAACATTTTACATGAATATTTTTCAGGTATGATCAGTATTTCTCAGCCTCTTGATTTTGAAAGAGCTCACGACTATCTTTTGACTATTCAAGCGAGTGACCTTGGAATGCCTCCTTTAAGCAGCCAAACAACTGTTAATATAACAGTGACTGACAGCAACGATAATGCTCCTATATTTTCTCAGCTTACATTTTCGGCTAGAATTAACGAAGACGCTAATATTGGGGATGTTGTGGCTCAGGTAATTGATGTACTTAAACAATGAATCCTAAGAAATCATAATTAATTATCCTCCTAAAAATTATGTTTAACTGACCTGAAAAATTCGATTTCAGATAACAGCCTCTGATCTTGATAGTGGAATTAATGGCAAACTTTCATATGCGATTGAAAGAGGTGATAAGCATCAACAATTTACAATTGATCCTGCTAATGGCTATATCTCAGTTGCGAGACCTCTTGATCGTGAAATGGTATGTGATAAAATTTATAAATAGGTTATCATCAATTTGTTTAATAAATGAATAAGAATGTATTAATCAACCGAGTGACCCTCATAGCTATCATTGGAATGTTATTTGTCAATGTGTTCAAAAAATGGCTATAATACCACGTAGGTACATAGCAAAAAATGTAAAAGTCCATCTTAGCTATGTGGAACTATTTTGCTCTTATTGTTGGTGTCAGTTTGGAAGGGTTAATAATTAGTGAATTTATTATGTTATTGTTACAGGTGTCCAGTTATGCTTTACATATAAGAGCTTATGATTCTGGAATCCCAGAGTTATCTAGTTTTACTGTGATTAATCTTGACATTATAGATGTGAACGATAACCCACCTTTATTCACTCAATTAAATTACACTGTCATTGTTCAAGTAAGTAGTACATTTGTTTGCCTATTTTAATATGCGCATACATTTAAATTATTCATTAAATTTTAAAGGTGAATAAATAAACAATTTTGGATGTGTTTTCCCTCCACGTCGCAAACTAGAAGATGATGAAACTAAGTAAGTGGTTTTGGGACTGGTCCGTCTACAACTCCATTAACACTCCAAATATCCTGAGTGATTACTTTAAAAATGACATGATATCGTCTTCCCTCCTCTTAGAATACTGTATAGATCATTGTAATCTTTTGTAATCACTATCTATATTGATAATTAAGTTTGTGTATCATCTGATTCGTTTTTAAGAGGAAGGGAGACTTACAAATCTTGCACCATATTGCTGAGAATGTAACTGCTGGTACTGCTTTTACAAATGAGCTATTGATTTTTATGAATGAGCCATTATAAAGCCTATCTGGACCTACGGACTTGAACTGTGGGGAACTACCAAGCCGTCTAACTCTTACAAAATCCAATCCCTCCAATCAATTATCCTTCGTAAAATCACCAACGCCCCATCCTACGTAACCAACCTAACAATCCATAATGACCTGAATCCTTCCACTCCAAGTTTCCCACTCATCCTAATCCCCTCATCCAAAATCTATCCTCAATCACACTCCCTGATAACACTCGCAGATGCCTTAAGCGTAAGTGGCCATGTGACCTTCTGCAATAATGTGACACTTATAATAAACAAAAACTGTGTCACTACTAATTAAACTTTCAAGCTCTTTTGTTATTATCAGTATTATTATTATTATATCTTATAATTATGATTACGCTTTTGACAATTATTCTTGTTATTATTATTAATTAATTAATTTTACTATTTTAAGTTATTATTAATATTTTTAGGAGGACAAGAGACCTGGGTGGGCAGTTTGCCAGTTACTTGTGACGGATGCAGATATACCTCCGAATACTGGGCCCTTTACTTTCGATTTGCAATCCATGTCAGGCCTCAGATCTTTCCAGATCGAACCTGATGGTACCTTGAGAACTGCAGCTTTACTCAACCACAGAATTCAAGATACTTATTCACTTCATGTCAGAGTATTTGACAATGGAACGCCACCCTTATATTCAGATACTTGGGTTATTGTGAAGGTAATTTTTTTTTTTTTNTAAAAAAAAAAAAAAAAATAATAATAATAATAATAAGAAAGCTTGCGTTAATTAAGTAAGTTTCACCAGCTTCAATGATATTTCCACTTACTTATTATTATTTTTACTTCTGAGGATTTAAATACAGTAGAACCTCGCTTATACAACCCTTTATAACAAGAAAACCTCAATTACAAGTGCAATGTTCAAATTTCCTTGAGATTTCCATTACTCATAATGTTAAATCAACCTCTATAACTATTATTATCCAAACAACCTCCATAATACAGATTTTGTTCCAATTCACAACATAACTCAGAACCTCTACAACAAGTCGTTTTAAGAAGTCAACCTCTATAACGCGACTATATACAGGAATGGGTCGACCTTGAACAAGTCCAGACTTGAAAACCCCCACCCCACCCCGCTCCCAACATTCTATTAACCTCTATAACACGACTGATAGCCAAAATAACCCTGATAATACAACCCTCAACAAAAAGAGCTCCTGGATAACTAGACTGTTTCCCTAATCCCCTTGAGACACTTCTTATCAAGGTTCTACTGCACTAGTAGAGATGAATCCGTATGATTTCATGGAATTCCTTTCCTGACGGAGCAGCTGTGTTTACATTTAAATTAAGGGATAAGCCTATTAATTTATTTCTTCTTCTTCAGTTTTTAGTTTGATCTTAAACCAAAAGCATTGCTTAACATTTTTATAATGAGTAAACGAAAACATACCAAACTTCCTTTGGCTTTGCAAATAGATGTGTTGTTCCATATAGATAAAGGTTTGTAACTGAAAACAGTTGACCAGGAATTAAGTGTGTAACAGTGGGCGGGCGATTGCAAACAGATTAGAATGAAATTATTTGATAACCTAATGAAAATAAAATATAAATTTAAGTATTATTTTTCAGTAAATAGTTAAAAAGTTGAATTCCAAATTCACAATGTTCTTAAATTTCCAATAATGCGAATTTATTGGTAATCCGAGTTAGTGCAGGTCCCATCCAACTCGGATTATCGAGACTCTACTGTATTGACACTACTGCATTATCTCTACTGTATTAACTCTACTGTATTATGTTGTGGTTAAAAGTCAAATAAAATTGCTACTCTTATTTTATCTTAGGTCATTGAAGAATCTCAGTATCCACCACTGGTAACACCCTTGGATATTTGGGTTGGTGCATACCAAGAACGTTGGATGGGCGGAGAACTTGGAAAAGTCCATGCATCCGACCAAGATCAATACGACACATTGAGTTTCTCCTTTGTTAACATGCATTCGTATTCGCAATATTTTACAATAGATTCCACCAGCGGAGTCATTTATGCAGCTCCAGCTTTGGATTCAGGAGAATACCTTCTTAATGTTTCTGTGAGTGATGATAAGTATACATCATACGGATCTGTCAAAGTAGTAGTTGAGCCTATATGGGAC
Organism: Gerris buenoi; assembly: GCA_001010745.2. Lineage (NCBI taxonomy): Eukaryota > Metazoa > Arthropoda > Insecta > Hemiptera > Gerridae > Gerris > Gerris buenoi. Next base: position 557,149 of record KZ651246.1, read on the forward strand.
GAAATGTTGCACCAATCTTTCAGCATTAGGTAATATTAAAACTGTATTTTTTTATTAATTTATATGACATTGTATATTTTATTTTATGTTCTAAATTAATTCTCTCGGTAAATCATTTCACAACTTAGAGATTAATATATTTTAATTACACAAATCATTTATAAATTTTATTTTTTAGGATACCAAATATAACTCCTCGAGCATTCGTATTGACGAAACGAAAAGGAATTTTGAAGTTTTTGAGGCAAGAGTTAGGAAGGGATGTTTTTCTCCTAAGTGTGCAAGATGGAGGGAAGGGTGATGCTGAAGTTTTACTCACTGTTAAAGGGGTAAATAACAATACCTTAATTAATTTATTTTTTAAAAAATTTTATCTTCGCACCCTTACTGAATTTACTCTGTGTATTTTATTGAACTCTTTTTTTGTAGGGATTTGAAACTGATAAATTAAATATGGTTCTGAGGGAACTTTCTATACCTCCTCTTCAGTTCGACTGTAAATGTAAAAATGATGCCATATGTCGACAAAAAATAACTCTAGAATCTAAGAAATTCTTAACCATTTCAACCGATGTTACTGCATTTGTATCTCCGGCGCATACTGTACAAATATTTTGTTCATGCAATTTTGGCTTTACTGGTATATATTTTTATATTCTTTTATTTTAATATATTTTCTTAATTTTATATGTATTATTCTGCTTACAATTTGTAGTACTTAGTGTAATTAAATTTTACTTGATTTTAGTAGTATATCATTATACATTACTAGAAAAAAGTCAAATCAAATTAAAATATGTAAATTTTGTGTTTAATAGTAAATATAAAATGAATGGGAGGTTAATCAAAATTAATTATTGATATTCACCTAACATCGTGAGGAAAATGGCTAGCAACTCAATATAAGTGGGTTCCATCAATTTTGTAAACCAAATATTTTAGCTAATGGAGGGAGCCAGGGTACCCGAGCGTCTCACTCAGCTATCAATAAGTCGAGGCAACTCGAGGTCGTGGGTTCGATCCCGAGCCATGATACTCTGAATTACATTAATGAATCGTGACGGTGCAGGGCGAAGAACACCCTTTATGGGAACTCTTCCCCCACTCTTTGATGTGGGTCCGATTCCGTGTCATGATGATGTAATTTGTATCTATGATTCGAGGATGGAACAGGGCGAGGGACACCCTTTACTCTTCCGCCACACTTATATAGCTTACTAATGACCACACCATACTCGCTTTGAATGTACAATGTACAAATGTATGATGTGTGAAGTAGCTGGAACTCTCCACCACGGGGCATGAAAAGGGCCTAAGTGACAGCCTAATTGCAAGGCTCGAACAAGTGGTTCGTCCTACCCATTCTAGTAGGAAGTACTAGACTACTACTACTTGGCTAATGGAATTCAACATCTAGGCAGTTGTGGTAAAAAGCTGTCTTGTAGACCCTAGCCTCTCCAAGAGTTTTTTTAAAAATAAAATTGATAAATTAACTTAATTTTTCCTCATTATAAAAATATACAAATTAACCAACTAAACTAAAAACTAATAAATATAAAACTGTTGATTATGCACATTGACACTACCTATTTATTGCAGGGGAATTTTGTGAAGATATTGCGACTGGACAGTGTGAATGTCCACCAACTCAGACCTGTGTACCACAGCCTGTCCCGCCTGGTTACGTTTGTGCCCCACCATCACCAGCTTCCCCGCTATGTTCACTCAATCATTCTTGTCCGTCAGTTTCTACGAATAATCCGTCTTTAACTTCGTCAATTTCAAATATTTCATTGGAGCAGCTCACTTGGGTTGCTGCAGTGAGCGTCTGTGTGCTTACATTGGTATGCTGCTGCATTTGTCTTCTTTGCAGGTAAACATTTTTTTTTAACTTATTACTGTAGAACCTCGCTTACACGACCCTCAATAACACGACAACCTCAATTACAAGTGCAATTTTCAAACCCCCTTGAGATTGCCATAACACATAATGTTAAATTAACCTCTATAATGTGACTATTATTAACAAAACAAACTCAATTCATTTTTTTCCAATTCACAACATAACTCAGAACCTCTATTACACGTAATTTTGAGAAGCCAACCTCTATACAAAAATGATGTACCTTGAACAAATCTAGACTTGAAAACCCCGCCCATTAACCTCGATAACACGACCCTCGACAAAAAGAGCACCTCAATAACAAGACTGTTTCCCTTATCCCCTTGAAACACTTCTTATCAAGGCTCTACTGTATTATTTATTCTTCTTATATTCAATAACTTTACTTGTAATATACAATTTATTTTGATAATTGTGTTTCAGGAAATACTATGGTTCATCTAATAACAACGAAAGAAATCAAAAGCCAGTTTCTCTCAACTCTGATGTGAATAGAACTGCATCGAAACAAGTTAATTTGGAGGTAAGATATCTGTCAGAGACGAGTACATTATTACTTGGTCAGGTGTTTTCCCTTTATTAATTGTTTCAATTTTTTTTTGGTTGCATATTAATTAATATAGAACATTCTATCAAAATTTACCATACAAATAACTCCTTCTGAAAAGCAAATTATCAAATCCGGCCTCTACTTACTGCTAGCTATATTTCTATTTTCTCAGGAAAATTATTTATATTTTAAGATTCATTGGTACCTTTTCCGAGCAACAGTTTTCTTCAGAGTTTTATTCGGGTGGCACCCTCAAATTTAGAGCTAAAATTAATTACTCGGTTTTGCCTCGGTCCATGGTTTTTGTGGAACATGTATGCCAAATTTCATCAAAATTTGCCCTGCAATTTTGGCTCCTCTTGTTTATCCTTTAATTATTCTTATTTACTTTAATTTACAGTGTACCACAAGGCCAGTTTCCTACACTTTGGGTTCTAACACAGATGTTTATTCTGGTCCACTAAATAATCTTGACACAGTAAGGAGTTACGGATCAGCTGGCGATGAATTAGAAAATTTCCCTCCAGACTACGTAAAAAATCTAAACAGAAATACAAACAGTCCAAGTCATAAAATTCATAATGGTGAGTTTATTTTTTGCACATTTTATTTCCAAGGTGCTTTTTTATACTCTTGATTTATCAATCATCATAGTATATTGTTTTTGTTTTTTTTTTTCATTTCTTTTTATTTTTGCTTCCATTATTAGTATTATTTTACATTTTTCGTTTCCATTAATAATTTTTTTGTTTCCATTTTNGGCAGTTTGCCAGTTACTTGTGACGGATGCAGATATACCTCCGAATACTGGGCCCTTTACTTTCGATTTGCAATCCATGTCAGGCCTCAGATCTTTCCAGATCGAACCTGATGGTACCTTGAGAACTGCAGCTTTACTCAACCACAGAATTCAAGATACTTATTCACTTCATGTCAGAGTATTTGACAATGGAACGCCACCCTTATATTCAGATACTTGGGTTATTGTGAAGGTAATTTTTTTTACAAACCTGAATAATATTTCAGGTTTGTTAGCATTATTGTGTTCCTTAATTGAGTAATCGACTGCAGTATAATAAAGGATATTTCATTAAAATTATTAAACTAGAGGTAAAAGTTTAGGGGAGAAGAAAGTGCTCAAAATTACCTTTGAGGACTGTAAGCTAAGATCTCTGTCATATTTGTTTTCTTTCTTTTCCTTACTTGGAGGCCCAGGACTGTTTACTTAATTATATTTAGGGCCTTCTAGTAGTTTTCTGAGGTACTACCAACCTTCTAAAAGAGTTTTATAGATAAGGCTATTTATATCTAAAGGTAATAAGGGAGATATACTCATGAAGCAATAGTTACAGTCTAACACGCATGTGAATTTTCAGATCAACCCTTTATAGGGCAAGTCAATTTTTTTTGTTAACGGTCAGTGTCCACATAAGGGGACATACATATTCAAAAACAACTGTCATTCCTTAAATGGCAGCAATAGAGGACTATGGAGAATTTTAAGAGGTTAAGCCTAGAGTTTAGTTTTGCCATGTTATTTAAGCTATGAGGTTAGTTTCTATTAGATTATACATGATTTCTCAGCTAGTAACCATTATTTTTTATACAGAAAAAAATTGTAAATCGTTAAGTTATTTTCTAGTGCAGTTTTTAAATATGGCGCCAAAAATTGTTTTTGGCCTGACATTTTGTCAGGAGAGACTTCAAATTTCTTATTTTAAATTAGAGCATATAGTTTTTTGTAAAAAATTACTGTTGAACCATCAAAATTGGTTGATAATTTAATAAAAATATACCTTTTTGAAAATAACCAAAAAATTAAGTTGGCAGAACAAAGAATTTTCTTATTAGTATTATACGTTTGTTTTTAAGATATAAAAAAAAATTGTGTTTCTGCTACCCTGTGTATTAAAAAATATATACTTTTTTCATTTATATTTACGTCTCTTTAGTACTTATGATTATACTTTTACTTATAGAGGGGAGTAATAATCTAAAGAAGGTGCACGGAATGTTCTTCTTTAGACTGTTACTCCCCTTCTAAAACAGAAGTGTGATATTCCTTTGTCCCAAAGTAGATTGGACTAAAGATACTTTGTCTTATTAGTTATTTAGTTAAAGACATTTATATTCTAAAAACACATAGGGGAGTAACAATCTAAAGAAGTACCGTATTATTATTGGAAAGAGTTTTAGTATAAATTATTTGAGGTTTTTAATTCACAAATTACCATTTATTTATTTTTAAACATTTTATACTTATTTATGGCATTTATAATTGTTTTGTTTCTAAAATGTTTAGGATATCATTGGGATTGTTCTGATTGGGTTCGGCCTAATCAAAATCCTCTTCCTAATATCACTGAAGTTCCTGGTAGTGAAGTTCCTGATTCATCAAGTTTCCATAGTAACGATAGCAACTCCAATGATTCTGTTGTGAATCAGCCTGTATTCCCTGGTACGTTCAAATATTTCATATTAGTGCTTTAGCTTTCTTCACTTATGCTTGTTTTGTATTCATTTTTATTATAAAGAAAAATGCTATGAGTGTGTAATTAATGACCAAACGTATTAACAATACCAAAATAATAATTATTATAATTAGGGAGATGAGCGTAGCTGAGTCTCAATTTGATATTCCTCGAGTCCTTGTGAATAAAACTCGAATAGCAATGTAAACAAAGATAAGCACAGACTAGTGAAGAGATAAGGCTTGTGAGATTTAACGGTAATCTAAACTATATCAGATCAAGGTCCAATGCATTCCTACAACCAATTAACCTTTTCAACTGCTTAAACACGTTTATTCACTCAACCATATCCGGCCCAAAGGACCAATAAAGATGTTGGAAATTGGTTGTAATGGACTATAGTAGGGTTCTGGAGTGGTTCAGCTAAATAAAAATAAATACCTTATATTTGAGGCAGCAGAAGAAGATAAACGTGGTAAGGATGGAGTGAGGGTGAAGAGGGGAAGGAAAGGAGACAAGGAAAACTGGGACACGCACGGTAACTTAGTAGAAGGGTACAGCAACACTAAGAGCGGAATAAAGCGAAGTTGAGTCAGCGAGCGACAACGTCTAACTGAATTTATCTACTTCCTAATTAAAGATAAGAATAAAAACAAGATAAAAATAACAACAAGAAAAAGGTCTTGACCAAGCAATATTGATCAGTTTTATAATAGGCTAATACATACCTGATTATTGACATTGTTTGCTAAACATACGCAATCTAGTTCTGCATAATAGTTATCAACCTATTATGCAGATCAAGGTTCATGATAAAAAATCACAATGCCTAACGCTTTGCGTAAATCGAACATGTAAGAACATTATGTAAGAGCATTAAGTACCAGCCTATAGACACTTTGTGTGCACTAAAAGCACATATTTCGCACATTTATTCATTTTAAGTACTATTCATCATTTGGATTATCCAACTATAGCTGAATATTTTGTGTTTTTTAGTTATAGTGGATCCTGCAAGAGATCTTGCGACATTAGACGAAGAACTGTATCACACTTACAGGAGTGAAGAAGAGGAAGTCATGAGGTACGGATTCCCTCAGAATTATTGTAGTCAAAGTGACATCTCGACCAACGTGTGTGATATTGAAGACTCCGACGTGCCCACATAGCACACGTTTTCTTTTGACGTTAAATTCCTTTCAAACTTTTTCTTTGTGGGCCATATATTTTTCTTATGAAATGTTAATCGAATATATTTTACTTTTGTAAAAGTGAAAATAGAATAGATCAAAAGGAATTTATTACCAGTTTTTTTTTTAGTTCTTACATATTATTTTTAACTGTATTGTNCCTCCCCCCACCCTTCCCCTCCTGCCGTTCTCTCATCATCCTCAACCTTCTCTCTGAGAAACCTGAATTATTTCTCTCAAGGGGGGGGGGGAGAACCAAAAAAAAGCAACCTTTTAAACCTGGGTCTCAAAGAAAAGCGTTTATACCTTTTTAAAATTCTAAGTCAATCGATCATGTAGAATACTTTTTAGCTTAGTGAATAGACTTTCATAAGCAGGTAAGTATTAAAAAAAAAAAGTCTGAAATACTATAGGTATATTAAAGAAGACTTTTTAAAAGCTTTTTGATGAAATTTTTATTTTTTCTTCGTTTTTTGCATAATATTCCATTGATGCGGTTCCAATATGTATGTTCTTAAAGGTTCTCTAGGCATGCTAGTAATCTACACACACTTTATCTAACATAACTTTGTTTATATTTTGTGAAATAAAAAGGTCTTTTTGTCATTTGCTATTATTTATTTGAGGTGTGTGGATGTGTTATTTCAAAAAAATGTTTCCCTGGAAAAGAATGTTGTAGTTAAACCAAAACTAAAGAATCAATGCTAGGAAAAATGTTTTAAACATTGTTCTTAATAATCCTAGTTGAACGGCACAGTCTCTAACTGGGATTATTAGAAATTTATTAAAAAAAAAAGGATTTTGAAATTATACTTTTTTCTTTTTTTTTAAATTACTATTGCATACAAATGAAATTTACGATAAAGATACATTTAAAATGCATACTTTTTTTGGTTTTAAAAAAAGTCTTGGATTGTTTTCTGTTTTTCAATGTACCTCTTTTTTTTGTAGCCGCATTCTCCATTTTATAAAGTACAGTACATAAGCCCATTTGTAACAATTAACTTACAATTTAGTTCAGGGAAGCCTTTTACCGCTCACCTTCTTTCTATTAATTTTCGTTTCAAACTTCTGACTCGGATTATTGGAAACTCGGATAATTGGAGCTCGGATTTTTTATGTTGATTTGTAATATTAGTTGTTCCATTTGCCTTCTTTATAATTTAATCATATTTTCTAGATTTTTTTTTTTTTTTTAAATATTTGTCTCCTTTGGTAGTGTGCCAAAAAAAATGTCATTGTTTGTGTAAAAAAAATTATTTTCTTTATGTATTTATTAGTTTTACTATTATGTATGACATATCTCATTGAAAAATAACATATTGAAATGCCTGTAAATCTGTTTTGTGTTTTATATATAATTTTTATCTGTTATGTTTTACGATGGCTTCTTTCTTGCCATCGAGATAATTTAGAAACTTAAAGATGCATAAAAATTATAAATGGAATGAGAGGGTTTTAGGGCAGGTCATGGCTTTTCGTACCTGTCCATTTTTTGACGGCTTATGTGTTTCGAACTAATTTGTCGACGAGTTAGTCTCACAGAGTCTAGTGCCTATGAAATAGTGCCCTAATGGTTGCATTTCGAATTTAGACATAATTGTATATTTTTGTAATAAAAAAAAGGATTTTAGGCCATTTTAACCACTTTCTTCGATATTTAGCTGTATTATTTTATTTTAGTATAAAAGTTATGTGTCATTCAAATTAAAACACATTTTACTGCATGATATAATTTTTCTATTCATTTAATTTTTGTGAAATCAAAGTTAGGACCACTAAAATCGTCACCAATTTTGGATATCAGACCAAAATATTTCATCATTCAATGTATATTTTATAAATCCTTTCTTTCGGAAGTCGCTTTTTTAAATGTAAATAAGATAGTTGTTCTGTTATTTATATAGTTGTTCTGTTATTTACAGCACAATATGTTTTCCCTTACTTGTTAATACCCTTGGCCATATTATCCAGCTAAATATCACATGAATAAGGTTAAAATCGGCTTGAAAATTATATTTTTTTAAATGATAAATACTATTTATTAGTTTAAAATGTTTAACTTCTGACCTTCAGTGAGAATATGAGCTAAGTGTGCTGTAATTATCGTTTATTTAAAGAGAAAAAGGATAAACTCCCTGTTTCCATTTTACCCTTCTCACCCAAAATTTCTCTGCATTTTTGTTGCTTTTATTTGATTTTTAAAAACATATTTTTAACCTTCTGGGGTGTCTGTTAGAATTAAGTCGCTGGAGTAGTGTTTACACCGTACCAAAAACATTATTAATTTTTTCTCGAATAATCTCTATTTTAAGGATTGAAATGAGGAATTCATTGATAAAACATGTAAAAACTTGAATACGGTAATAGTCGTGGTGTTTACTCCACTCTTAAATCCAGTCACAGTGTTTGCTCTTTGCTACTAAATGCTGACGCTAAGGGGACAGAATCTAGGATATCTGGCGTATCAATAGTTTATAAGTAGCAGAGTCTTATTTTGGTGATAAACCCCAGCACTGTATAAGACCACTAGACTTAATAATTCCTAAAGTGCCGTTAAAACACCCTTTTTGCACCTGCTTGAAGGTTAAATCTATTAAAATGTAATAAACAATTAAAAATATAACAAAATACAGTAGGACCCTGTTAATCTGGACAAATTCAAGCACAGAGTCGAGTGTGTCTTTTAAAAAAAATAAATTAAAACACTTGTACTGTATTCGTATCAACATATGTATGAATAAATTAAATGTAAAGCATGAAAGTAATACGCAATTATATGTGTATGTCAATGAAAATACATATGTGTACATTCCTATCAGTTTCTAACAATTAGCTAGACTGAACACATCTTTTAAATTTACATTTTTAGTGCATTTTCAAAATTGTTACTGTGCAAAGGGTCAGCAATGTTCATAAGAAGTGATTAGCGTTATAATTTTCATTGTGGCAGCCTAGCATTCTCCGTGGAAGTTCAGATTTCCAGGGTCCTTCTGAATAAGTTTAAATGTGAATAAATAGAAGTTAGTAGGTTAACCTTTGTTACATATTTTTTTTTTATGGGCTGTGGTCTGTATTTGACTTATATCTCTGTTTATACACACACACACTTATATATATCTAACATAACTTTGTTTATATTTTGTGAAATAAAAAGGTCTTTTTGTCATTTGCTATTATTTATTTGAGGTGTGTGGATGTGTTATTTCAAAAAAATGTTTCCCTGGAAAAGAATGTTGTAGTTAAACCAAAACTAAAGAATCANTTTTAATTGGATAATGTTTTGTATTTAATAAAAATCCATGTGCATCCCTCACAACCGTTAAATAAGTTTGTTAAATTATGTAAATAATTGTGAGACCATTAATCAATTAACTCCCCTTTTTAATTTCTGTTTAATTTGCACATTTTGTTTTTGCACATATTTATTTATTTACGAGTAGCTTAAAATAAATAAAAAAAGCTTTTCTAGTATAACCATGCCTAATGGCTACACACTTTAACAAAAATTAATTGTAAAATTAAAAAAGTATAAATACAAATATAACTTCTTAAATAATATAAATGTGTAAAATAATCGGTAACTAAATATTTAAGAGCTATTTTTCTGGCGTAAATATTAGTTTCTCCAGAAGATTGCTAAAACTAATAGTCCTTAAATTATTATTACAAATTTAGTCGACTTAGTTTTCCGATTAAGTTGTAAAATATATTAAAACTATTTTTTTCACTCATTAAGTTTTTAAAAGTTTACTTGTTTCATGTTTATTAGATGTTCAATAATTTGTGCAAAAATAATAATAAATAAATGTATTTATCAGAAAACTTACACATTTGATGTATAAAAATATATAAGTTTTGATTTGTTATATAAAGTCTCCGTTAACGACAATAACATATGCAATGCATAAAGATTTCAATTCTTGTGTGTTAACCTATATCTTGTTTATTTATTTGTTTTTTTCTGAAAACAATTTTTAATTATTTTTATTGTTGCACATAGTTTTTATAAGATAAATGTTAGGATTAAGGAAAGAGTTAATTTTGACGGTGTGGCATTGGGGCCAGCAAAATTAGAGCTTAAAATTTTGAAATCTAGAATGTCAGACCAAATAAGCCTAATAAAAATGTCGCTGGTGGAGAAGCGTAGCCCCTAGAAATACGCCTGGCACCTTTTTCCCCTCTTAATAGGTTCCCCAATCTGTTCTGTCAGAATTAACTCATTTCTTAAAGTCTAAATTTTAGATTTTAATTTTTTCTCCATTATTTTTAGACATTTTAACTACTAACCTCAACTTTGGTTCCTTGATCCATAAAAAAGTTTTTTATTAATTCAGTTATATAAAGAGACTAACCCCTAAAATTTATGAGAAATGTCTCTAATCGGCTGATTTATGAAAAAAATCTGGTATAAATTGGAAAGTTTTTTTAAAAAAATAAAATAAAACCGAATTAAGATCTTGTAGTAAGCAGAACGTAATCCTGGATTTTTAAGTATTAATGTTCATATTTGTCAATCAAAAGAGAGTAAAAAAAGGCCAACACTTTCCATTCAAGATGTGTTTTTTCCCATATATCACATATTCGTAAACCACTAAACAATAATACATTTTAAAAACATTGTTAGCAAGAGAAGTAAATTTTTAAAAAGGAAATATTAATTTTTCTGTATGTTTTGCAAGCTCTCATTGCAAGAGTCCTTCCAATCACAATTTTTCCTAATACATTTTTAATTCAACCCAAAATTTGCGTGGTTCTAACTATTCCAATAGGGTATTCCATTGATATATCCAATTGAAGGATATTTATAATCAAAAAAGCTAGTAAACAAAAGAAAATTAATACTTACCTATTCAAAATTGACTTATATGCTCATAATTATTAAAACATTTTATCGTATAGTAATAGTCTCGAAAAATTAATAAATAACCGTATATAGAAAGCAAAGTTTGCTGGCCTGTGCTTAAATGATCTTTTGAATGCCAAATATGATCCTTAATTCTTCAAATTTAAAACCTAAATTTGTACAAACAAATACTTTCTCTCTCTCACACACACTTATATTTACTAGCCTTCACACCGTGCTCAACTCCTGCTAGGTATCAGTGGCTATGTTATTATTAGGCCAAGCCATTACTCCAAATACCTAAATAGTTTTGTTTCCCAAACCTTCATATAATCTAATCAGGATTCCACTGTATATTATTCATTGCATTATTAAAAATAAATTTCCTATTAAATCGCAGTTATAAGCCTATTTATTTCATGACCAAAATTTCCTGTTTTCTTATAGGGTTTGATAAATGACCGAACACAAAACAGTATATCATGTAAAATAACTGCAATTATGAAATTTTCATTTTTTTTTTTTTTTCAAATAAGACTGTCATATTTTATTTAACATGCTCACACCACTGAAGCATAAACTCAAAAATTGCAATTTTGATTAACACTCATAAAAAAAAAACTTTAGTTTTATAATTATGTATGAGTGAATCCCACCTGATCTGATAAATCCTGGACCCAAACCTGAAGGCTAAATTGAATAATAAATAAAATAATTATGAACTTTATTGGGTGTCTCATGCTACAATACCAAATTGTTGTTTTGAAGATTCACACTTAAAACTCATTCTTAACAATCAAATAACTAAACCTGCTTCTTATTGTTATTATTTTTAAAATTAGCAGATTGACTAACTTTATAGCCATTTTTTTAAAAATCAAAATAAGTTATTTTAAATAAAAATTGAGGTTAGGAGCTAAAATAATTAAAAAAAAAAAAAAAATCACAATTAATAAATGTATAATATAAAATATATGTAATGTATATCTTTAATTACTTTTATAGTTGCCACTAATACAAAAAAACCATTATTTTTAGAATGTTTGTATTTGACCATTTAAAAGGCACATGCAGACTGTTAAGATATACTGAGATCCATTCATAGTCTTAATATTTTTGATTTTGTACATAAAAAAAAGAAATGAATTGGAAATATTAAAAAAATATTTTGATTTGTAAAACAAGTAATTATTGACACATTGATTCATAATAAACCTCGATGTTCGAAGTACAGTCTTTAAGGTACTCAATTTTTTTGTTCTGTACTTCTACATAAATGTGTATATAATATAGCCATTTGTACACTTGCATAATCTTTGTGGCCCGTATATTAGTGCCATTTCATAGCGATTTAACTGGTTAATATTATTTGTATTATCGTTATATTATTTAGCCAGATGAATAAATCATCGTTAAGAAGTGTCGATTCAGAATAATTGACACGTTCTGGTAAAACAAACTAATTTTTTTTTTTTTTTTCAGACAGTTTTGCTAAACTTAATTAAAATGTATGACCACTGTAAAAATCAGATATTGTACTTTAAAGATGACTGATTTTGAGTTCTATATTCGAACATAGTGTATTTAACATTATTCGGAAATTTATTTATGTACTGACTCCAAGTATTCAACTACTTATAAATTGACCTCTGTGATATTAGTTATTAAGCAATGATTGTTTGTTTAAGTGTATAAGTAAATGTTTTTAAATAAAATTGTTGTGCAACAATTGGGAAAAAATACGTTTTTTTTTTTTTACCTTTCGATACTTGTTTTAATATATGAAAGTAAAATTCGGCTTTGATGGTAAGATTTTAGTTAGTCAAATAGCCTGATAATCCTTAACCTGGCAAATATATACCGTTCATACAAGCTAGTCTACCTACAACATGCAGCGATTTAGTAAGAGATTTCAAGAGTCGCTACTGAGTGTGCCCTCAACTGTAGAAGTGATCTAAGAACTAACGCCTGAGCCTAATGCTGTATGATGTGCTACCCAAAAGTTCCCGAACTCTGTGTGTAACTCTTCTAATCGCTGTAGTGCATTGATTTGCCTCTAGGTTTCAGTAATAGTACTTATCCCAAACACCTCCTATCGTTTTCACATTTTTTTTTTTTTTTTTGCCTTCTTTTGTCTTATCAGTAAGGTGATATCTGAGTTACTGTTAGTTGTGTTCTGCGATAGCGTAATGAGCGATTTGAAAGAGCAACTCATTAGCAACAAATTTTGTATCAAGTTTGGGGAAACGGCGACGAAAGCATTTGGTGATGAAGTCATGGAAAAAACCCAAGCCTTTGAATGGCTTAAGTGGTTCAAGAATGGAAGGACGAGTGTGGAAGACGACGAGCGCTCTGGGCGTCCTTCTACTGGAATCAACGACCAAAACATCCAAACTGTGCGTTAAACAATTCTCCGAGACCGTGACAATCAATTCATGACATCTGTAATAAAGATAGAATGTCCTATGGCTTAGTCCAAAGAATTTTTGCGGATGAACTTGGGATGCGCAGAATTACTGCAAAATTTGTTCCCCGTCTGTTGACACATGTTCAAAAGCAAAATCGTGTTCTCATTTGCCACGAACTGAAAACACATGCCCAAAATGATGAAAACTTCCTTTTTTTCCATCATTACGGGTGACGAATCATGGGTGTACGGGTATGACCCAGAAAAAAAAAAACAGCAGTCATCCCAGTGGAAAACTCCGTCCTCGGAGAGTTGCTCTTTCAAATCGCTCATTACGCTATCGCAGAACACAACTAACAGTAACACAGATATCACCTCACTGACAAGACAAAAGAAGGCAAAAAATTTGAAAACGATAGGAGGTGTTTGGGAGAAGTACTAGTACTGAAACCTAGCGGCAAATCGATGCACTACAGTAGTTAGAAGAGTTACACACAGAGTTCAGGAACTTTTGGGTAGCACCTCGTAATTCAGAAGATATTGAATCTACATTCTTTAGTATCAATTAAACTTTAGAACCTAATTAATGTCTATAGTTAACCATTTCACCTGGAACTTTTGTTTAACATAACGTAGATGACATTTTTTCAATAAAATAAAAAAAGAACTACAAAATACCATTAACTTCACTGGATAAGCAGCACCACAACCACGAAGGCTGACCTTTTTAAAAAATTCTCAGCTGCATGATTAAGGTTCGATTGGAAATATGTTTTCTAAATAAAAAATATCCACAATTAACATAAACAGAAGCTATACTGTTTAACTAAACAAACATTCTCAGTTTATTTAAACAGTAACTACACGCTGTTTATTTAATTAGTAAATTAGTAGTTTAGTAAAAAATATTTCCCAGAAAATTAAACATTTCTTTGTTATTTCTGTCGACAACAAAAATAAAGAAGAAATTGTTTCTTGGTTCTCCTGGAAAAAAATAATTTATTATTCGTATCGTTTTAAAATTTTATTTTTAAAAAAAGTGATGTTTTTTAATTGAAATTATCTATCATACAAATTTTGAAATTAAAACTTTTTACAAAAATTTCTGAAAACATCATGAAATGTATTTATAAAACAAACACATTAAAGCTAAAAGAACAAAAAAAAATCTCTGTTATTTGCCGTCTAAAATAGTCATCATATTTTTAGAATAGTAACTATGAGAGTTTTGTTTCTTAAATATATATACACTTAAAAAAAACTGCTTAAAAAAAAAACAAAAAAACATACAGGTAACACAAAAAGGGAAATAAGAAAATAAATTATAATAATAAAAGAAATTATAACAACAAAAGAAATTAATTATAAAGCCTAATTACTACAATCGCAATTTCACGGATACTACCTCTTCTTTAATTGAGTTACAAGCTGACTTGTAAGTCTAAAATGATTGATTAATCTTATTTCAAAGTAGAAGTAGTAATCGATAAATTGTCTTGTTTCATATCTTACAATAATGACAAAGATGAATGGCCATCATTTTACAAACAATCATTAAAATAAATACAAAAAACAAATAAAGTTTAACTTATACACAGACCGAATTATTTTGGTTTAAGATTAAAAAAAACATTAAATGTATGGTTTGAGACGATAATATGCAACTTATTCAAATTAATTGTTGCGTTCACTTACAATCGATTGATTGCGCTACTTTTACAACTATAGATTACAATACAACTTTTAAGCATTTGAAATTGTAATAAAATGTTGCAAAAACAAGCAATATTAATATTATGTTTGCAAGGGAACTTTTTCTTTATTGCAAAACCCTCGATTAGCATGTTGATGGCGGACAAACAACTGCTTAACACAACACAAGGGCTAGGAAATAAAAAAAAAATAACTTAAGAAAAACTCAAATAACTGAAAAAAGCTAGGAGAGAGCAGAACGAACTTATGTATGGAACCGTACAGATGAACTCTATCTAACTGGTTAGATAGAATCTATCCGTGGGCTTTGGTGCTAAAAAGGTAAAAAAGTAAGTTGGAAGAGCACGTTCCTGGAACGTGGTCCGCCATCGATGTGATAAATTATAAGAATCATATGAAGGAGATGATAAAACTAAGGGGTCTTTCACACCGAAGTAGCAAGTCGTAGGATGCATGCGTCCTGGTGGCAAGATGCATGCATCTTGAACACCGGTCTATATAAATGAACGAGAGCTTTCACACCGAAGTAGCACGTGCGACGTGCATCCTAGATGCAAGTGGCACCTACGACTCGAGAACCAGCTGGCTGGTGTTTCCTTGCGTGCGTCCTTATTTGACGGGTCCACATACACACTCCACCATCGAAAATTCGTATTTAATTCACACATCGTCTGAAGAGTCGGATGATTGATAATTCATCATTTAAACCCAAATGCACTGAAAAAACTGAGGAGTTCAAACAAAAGAGATAAGAAGATGCAAGTAGCACATTTTCGGTGTGAAAGCTCGTGTCATAAGGATGCAAGACGCACATGCCACTTGCCACCAGGACGCATGCATCCTGCGACTTGCGACTTCGGTGTGAAAGGCCCCTTAGATTGACAAGGTGTAAAAAAAAAAGAAATCCTGCTGTGATTATATAATATCTACACAGTATTTAGCATATAACAAGCAGGAAGCATAGGTTAGTGGGCTAATGAATAGTCTGTGTAACGCCTATACATAATATTGGATAAATATCAATAAATAAACATTTTCCAGGTTATTATGAAGCCGAAAAATTTAAGTTACTAAGTAACTTAACTAGGCTAGCTCCTTGAATTTATTAGTTAATTTTTTATTTTTTTTATTCATTTCATCAATTGGAAAAAATTATCCTAGAACTGTATGTGGCAGTGAATTCCACGATAAATTTGAATTCACACCAATTTAATATTTTGTACACTGCAGCAAAGCATGCAGTATTTGTACATTGAAATAATTTACTATTTTGTACACTGTAGCAAACATGCGGTACTCGTACATTGAAATAATTTACTATTCTGTACACCGTAGCAAAACATGCGATACTAGAACATTGAAATAATTTATTAAAGCTTCGAATTAGTTAACTGACGCTCTTTTGAGTCGATACATAAAGAATGGGGTAACTAAAGTACAACCTAGAACAATCCAAGCGTTAACCTAACCCCCTTATGATTAATTAACGCTTTCCGACCAGTATAGTCCTTATTACTCTCTTAAAATTAAGGTCACTTTAACAATGTCAACCAGACCGTTTTTTTTTTTACCCCAACAAAATCAGTCGTCGAATAAGGGGGGAAAATCAATTGCTAAGATCTGCGTCGTTTTCGTTTTAGTATTTATTTAAGTATAATAATTTATTTATTTTAAATTATTGTTAAATCTATCGTTATGCAAACTAGATTAAGTAAACATAAGTTAAGGCACATCTAAACCATACAAAAGTTTAAAAGACACTGAGAGGCTAAATCCCTCTACGATAAAAATCTAAGGTCTCATTTAAGTATAAATAGACTTGAACTATAAAATACTGATAATCATTTTTTAAAAAATAATAAAAAAATTACAAAGTTATCCTTCGATATGCCTTTACACACTATTCCAAAATGTATAATTTAAGAAGGATATTAAAGGTAGATTGGGAAATTCATTTAAATAAACAGTTGTGTTTAAACTGTTTACGATGTGGAAAAAGTAAATTGAAATAAAAAATATCGATACTGTAATAACTATCGTATCGCTTTATATAGCATTATAACCGCTAACCTAGGAAATAACAATTTTCCCGGAGATTTCATGTCTTTTTCAGCAGCGAGCTCAAACTACGATACTTTATATATAGAGAGAGAAAAAAAGTAGGAAAAGAAACTGACATTTTTCAAAAAATTAAGTCCTTTATTTTCTATTTTGGCAAAGTTAAAATCAAATACTTCAGAATAGTGTAAAAAGGATACAATGTACAAATGTATATCGAGCACTCAAAAACTAGGACAGATTACAAATAAAAACAAAGAAACAATAATAAGACAAATGTACAATAGTTAAAAAGAAAAAAAGCTAACTTAATTGTACTGAATCACAGAGAAAAACAATCTTGGAAAAAAAAAACCAACTTATCCCTAGACTAAATGTATAGTTAATTAACCTACTACATTTAAATCAGTGAAACCAGTTCACTCTCAGTCAAAAGATTACTTCTTAAGCTAAATGGCAAATAGAAAATCTACGATTGTGTAATACGTTTTTGCCCTTAAGTTTTTACAAAAACTTAAATTCAACTTGTGTCAAAAGTAAAAAAAAAAAAGGAAAATTTATGGAAATAAAACATCTCACGAAGAGAGAGGTAAAGAAAACAATAAGATTAAACAAATCTAAACAAAACGTGAAAATTTAATCCTACCTCACAGTCTTATGTACATAGAAAAATCAATTTAAACCATCATGCTTATTTAATGTAAGCAGTACATTTTGTGTCTTACAATTATTTGATTATAAGGAAAATATCCTTTAAAGAAGGGCAAAGAGAAAGGACAGCTAGACAGATTCTGTTTTTACTATTGTAATTCTCAGGTTGGATAATCAGAGGTGGAACCGTTCCTTATCTCCTTGATCTCTGATAATTTCATTTTCTCGGCACCATTTGTGGTTACACTCTCTAAATTGCATTTTTATTTAAAAACACCTACTTTTAATCCCAATTATAAAATCTTCAACAAAACTCCCAATTTTTAACTAAAAAGTAAATAGCGGTTTCGTACTTCATTTATAACCACCGACACATTAAAATAAAATCACGTCTCCCAAATATTAACACATTCGAAGGTACGCATAGATAGAAAAATTAATCGATTCAAGACAATTTTTTTGGTTAAATCTGGATAAATTAAAACAGAGAATGATAATAATACATTTTTTTTTTTGGAGGTGCCTTATACTGAAAATTTAAAAACACAATCTTACATGGCTAAAACAAGCATTATTATCAATTTGGTTCGAAAAACAATCGATTTATTACAAAATTTGAAAAGATGCACTTAATAATAAAAAAATATATACATACAGGTTTTAAACAACTCATAGTTAAAAGAGGAATTACATAAATGCAACAAACAATGGACAAATAGAAGGGCAAAAACTCTTATAAATAGTGAACAAAATATTTTTTTATCTTTTGCTTTTGCCATTAAAGTGCTGTAAATCGATGAGCTTTTTATAACAGTAAATAATTAATAATTAAATTTTAAATTAATTAATTTAGGAGTAACCTATTAAGTATTACATCAACTTATACGATAATCACTGAAAATAAGCAGGGTACATTTTAAAATTATCGGATGCTGTAATAATAATAATATCAATAAAACTCAAGACCGTTTGGTAGGAGGTCTATAAAAGTAGTTACTTCTAAGCATATTTCTGGGCATGCATTGGAGGTCAACCACAAGGATGGATATATTTGACAATTGTGAAAGAGACTGTTTTTATTATAAAATATTAAAAAAAATAAAAATAAATAAAACAAAAGAGGGAAACTATTAAATTAATTAGACAATGGTTGGTCGTTTAAGTTTAAGCAATACATGATTATAATCCACGATGATAAGGATGAGCTTCGTGACACACCAGTTGGCAGTTGATTTTTTTATATCTGTCACCTATGCTTGTTTTTTTAAATGAATAAAAATATTAATTATAAGCAATATTAAATGTTTGTAAAACTTGAAATTGCGAGTAATATGGGATAGTCTGAGGGCTATGATCGACAAACCATCTAAATGTCTTCAATATTTAACGATTACTTTTAAAGATATAGGTGTGTTAATAAATATATGTATATAATTCTGTAAGCTCAGAAGCAATATTGCGTATGACTTATAACATCTACTATAGTTAACATATTAAGATACACTTAAGGGCAGTTGAAATATTAAAAGATAGTATTATAAGCAAAAATAAATAAAAAGGCCCGTTTACACTTTGATTAGTGCGATTGCGAGTGTTTAGTGTTTAGTGCGAGTGTTTAGTAAATTATGCAAGTGTTTAGTGCAAGTGTTTAGTGTTTAGTGTTTAGAGATTAGTGCTTAGTGATTAGTGCNTATTTTTTTAAAAGTATATATACAAATATTTCTAGTTAAAAAAAATCATTTGCGAATCCATTTTATTTAAATGGAATTAACAAGGACACAACAACAGATCTTCTTTTTTTTTAAAAAAAAACCTGACATGGTAGGTTTAATGATAATAAAACTCAAATTTCTATCTGAATTCAATGATGGTAAAATCTAACTTTTAACTACCCTCATTACATTATTGTTAAAAGAACTAGGCATACAAATTGACATCATATATAAGATATTAGGCACTTCTTTACTAAGTTGAAGGCATTTTAGTTCATCCAGAGGTAACATTTCTTTACTTCATCGGACAACAATTTATAAAAATAAAACATTATTACATCTTTAACAGGGTTATCAATTTAATATTATAATATTTCTGGCACTTAATATACTATCGTACGAGATAGTATCTCTTTAGAAGATTCAACAGATATACTAAAAACACATAAAGAATTCAGTAAACATCCAACAAAGTAAAGTGGATACAAGAGGGTAAGCCATTAATTAGTTGGGAACAAATCATAGATTATGTTTTATTTTAAAGTAATTTTCTAAGAACTAGCTACAGTTACAAAAGTTTATAAGTGGCGGTTTTATTATTTTATTAATTTTCTATTAAGTATTTATCTTTATTATGGCTATGATTTGTTCCCTTAAAACAATTACTTCCCCTCATTTCAGTATGTAGAAAGGTATTACTATTATTATTTTTTTAATCTGCTATCTCTGCAATATAGATTTTACTATCACATTTCAAATTTTTAACCCTATAATGGTTTAATGTGGTGGCTACTAAGAAGTTAATGAACGACAATTGACACAAAAGCTATTGTTAACAATAAAGACACAAAAAGGTAATACAAATAATAAAAAAATGACATGCATAATGAATGAATTATTGTTAACAATACATCATGTAATACAAGTTGCTTCGGTGACAATAATATAAACAGTCCTAGTTTTCATTATCCATTTTTTCTAATATTTAACGGATTTCCAGACATTTAATTATATTCAACAAAGTAAAGACGCACCAGATATCATGTTTCAGTTTATTCTCGCTAGTAGTCCTATTTATTTATTTTATTTATTTATTTTTTATTTCACTGTTGTCTTTCACCCCTCCAATAAATAAGTTACAAATAGACATACAGCAGTCATAC
>KZ651246.1:578001-608746 GCA_001010745.2 Gerris buenoi
ATATAAAATCCTAGGCAAAATATAATAATCTAATGAACTATTAACAAATTATTCAACAGCAGATAAATTTATTAGTTGATTTTTTAATGAAATTGAGGCCAAATTTATAAAGAGCATCACAGAAAGTTATTTATTTTTTTTTTTTTTTTTGCCTTATGATTGACCTACACTACATATCTTATTGACAAAGATTCACACTCTTTGCATTTGACATTGATTGATTTAACCACTGTGGATAATATATGTTACTTACATGATTAATCTATGACAATACACTGCTCTCCTGTTTATTACTAGCATGCTTCTCATTTCCACGTTGATGTTGATTATCAAGTTGATGAGGACGAGGACGCTCTCCGTCAGACTCTTGATACAACCTTGGAATGTATGGATAACTGTTTAGCCACTCATTCTACGATCTGTAATTATGAGCGTCTAAAGGATTAGAGCCTGTGAGTACGTACTCGTTTATTAGGGAGTTGCTTCCGTCGTTTGTCTGGCCATCACCATCCACCAAGGCCATGGTTAAATTGGAAGTCTAAAAAGTAATAGAAAAGAAATATTTTTTAGATTTTAAATCGAGAGTAAAAGCCAGCCTTGAATTCTTTGTCTTAAAACAGAAAACGTGAAAAAATTAACTAAGGTATTGTACGGATCATCATCCTAATGACAAGTTTGTACAATATTGCCACTGCTCAACACTACTTCTAATAATGCTTGAAACCATTTTAAACAAGCCAAGGAGTATTTAAAAAAAAAAACCCTTCCAAATTTTTGTGTTTACAATATATATTGTTTTTATCAGATGTTCTATGTAACGAGAACGAGAACTGTAAGAATGATTAAGGACAATCGGAAAATATAATGGTGAAATTTGGACTACCTGTTGGGCTGCAAGCATTGGAGTGGCAATCAGAGTTCCGGACGATGTTAAACAAAGTGGCATTCTTAACTTGTCAGTTCCGTTGATAGAATTTAAATGCATATTTGTCTGCGTAACTAAAAATAAATAAACGTAGCAGCGTAAACATAAAATAAAATTAGGATTGTACAATATAATTAAGAAATCGATTAAACTACCGGTTCAAAAAATTCTTAAAAATATTCAAGAAATCAAAAGGACGTTGGATTTATCTTTGCAAGAAGAAGGAGAACTTAAGACATGTTTCGGTTAATAGTAATCAGTACTTGAAATAGCTGAAAAAAAGGGAACAAGAAACATACCAACACAATCATTGTTGGCAAGGGGATCGGAAGTATCCGGTACCATATCTTTCAGAGTGTCATCAGTCACAATATTAATGGCTGAAAAGTTTAAAATAAATTAGATATATATTATAAAAAAGAAGAAAAAATGAGGAATGATTATAACATGAATCTACCAGTGGCAACTTACGTCAGTAAAAAATGAAGGAAAGGATAGTTGAAAATGAGGAAAATTTTATGTTGTGGCCCTAAATACTAATAATGATATATTAGAAACTGATTGACTGTAACTAAAGTGCAAAGGAAATGAAGGGGGAAGTGAGCAATAAATAATAGTTAAGTTCTAGCCCTTCTTTTCAGTGGTGATAGTATCTCATTGGATGTTATCCCTCATATGCTAGAGGCATATGAGGCATCTTCAGGCAAGTACAGGTAGCTCACATCAAAGTAACAATGCATTGGCTCATAGCTCAAGTTTAAATGCTTGTAAACATGTTTAAGGTAATACATGTTGTTTAACACGTAAGCATCATTTGGTGGAGGTCTAGGAGAGGCCTGCAGGCAATATCTCCTGAGGCTTAAGTCGGGTCCCAGTCTGTACCTGTGTTAAGTGTGGCAAATAAGGATTTCTATGGTGTGGGCAGCTTTCAACCCATTTTCCCTGTTAAATAATTGGGATTCTTTTCTATTGTTACAGCCTCTAAGCTTATTCTGTAGTAACCAGGTAACCACAAGCTTTATAAGGTACACCCCAGAGACCAAACTATGTCTCAGGAAAATTCACATCCCTCCAGGCCTCTCTTGAATCTTCATCAGATCACACAATGAACAACGTTCATTACCCCAGACACTAGAACAGGATATAAATTTCAATCCATCTGAGCGACAAGTACACTGCTGAAGATTCTTAAAGCTTAGAAAGCGAAACACTAGACACCACCGCAAGGACCTAGAACCTCATTACCACACCAACTAAGCAAGCCTTCGCAGTATGAAATGAATAATGGTTTCAACATAAGACTAGCATCAAAAAGCATATCAAACTAAAGCCTATTAGTTTTTGACAGTACAGCATTAATATCATAAAATAAAGTATTTGTATATTAAGACATAAAAGAATTCACTGGAACTTTTTGATGGATATTAACCTACTAAAACTATGACCTGTTAAAACTTTCAGTGATTAATTATCAGTGCACTACTTGCAATTGAAAAAGTTCTTTTAATTTAATAATATTCAGGCTTAATTAAGTTTCCTAAGAAAAATATTTTGCATATTAAATTAACCATTTCGCACTGACACACCGTCATGCAGGAGTGCTATGTAGTGATTGAGGACCACTCGAAGAAGAAGAAGTAGAGATGAAGTAATTTCTTTATTTACTACCTACTCACAGAAATAGCAGAGTAGCCTCAAAATAGCCCCATGTACAATAAAATAAACATCAGTATTGCCCAAAAACAAGAACATTGAATGTTCTGCATGTCTAATGGTGTATTATACTTTGATGGAGTAAGCCTCATTGAAGGAAAAGATTTAGATTATTAGGAATCCGAGGGTAAACTACAATATTGTTGAAACTGCATCAACAAGGGAATAAAAAGTTGCCATTTTCCAACCACTCCTCGACATCTGACTAAAAAACATTAAATGATGAGAACCTACTACATTGACAGAGAATCCTAAGCAACTTAAATGTTTCAAACCGTCAGATATCTCACATCAAAATTATGCAAGTTTAGTGAAAGTAATAAACATGAAATTTGACGATGACGCAAAAACACTGGAAGATTATTAACGGTCAGTAGATTTTATTAGCACTAAATTTGATGAAGTCCTAAGTAGTATAAACAGTATTATGGGAAGAAAATCAATCTTTAAAAATAAAATTAAAGAAAACAAAAATAATCTATGAAACAATCCATAGAACAAAAAGATTTGTAAATACTCAATCTTGAATGAAGAATGAGAATAAACAATATAAAAATTTTCAGGTATTCTGGAAAATGAAAATGAAAATATTATTGGCATTACTAAAATTGTTTTTATAGGATAGGAGTAGTTTGCAATGATGTTGACCGTGAATGTAGTCGCAGAGTAAAATTTTTAAAATAAAAAAATACTAACAATCCTATAATTGCAAGATTCTTCGTACAGAATGAAACTGAAATGAATGAATGCATGTAATGAACCGATCACAGGAAATAGCACTAATTTTCCCTGATATTATAATCACATACGTTATTATCTTGTATCTTTTAATAAAAAGCTATTAATGGAATGCAAAGCATTTGCAAGGAACTTGGTACATCAATTCATATGGTTTAATGGCAATGAAGTTATGATGAATCAAGCCCAGCTATGTAAATAACTTCTCTGACTTTTTACGTTAAACAGCAGATTAATTACCCTAGACAAGAGCTTAACTCAAAATGCAATCCTTGAAGTGGGCTTCTTTGAAAAGGTGTGAGATTTCAAGTATGAAATGGCTGGGACAAGTAGAAAGAATGCCTGATCGACAAAAGTATTTACTAGACACACTACAGTCTGTGCCAAACGAGAGTTAGTGCGTTGACAGCACGGGAAATCGAGTGACACACAGATTGGCCAACCTCTGAGGGAAAAAATAAAGCCACTACATTTACCTTCTTATACGGTTATCCAGAGGGCAAATCTTGAGCTCTCATTGGCTCCCCACCCCATTTGCTAGTTTTTCCTGTGCTGTCAACGCACTAACTCTTGTTTGGCACAGACTGCAGTGTGAAAAAGAAAGAAAGAAAGGCCACACCAAAGATACATAGATGACGTGGAAGACTATCTGAGAGCGTTAAGAGTAAGGAGTGAGGCGAACTTAGGTCAAGAGTAGATAGAAGTGGACTAACTTGACTCCCGGAGTACTAAAGTGCCAAGGAGTAAATAATTAATATGATTATTGAAAGAATAAAGAAATTTCTAGCTGAGCCCTATGACGGTTGGTAATATACCCCGTAAGGTATAGTGATTGAGTGATATAATCCTCCAGAATTTAAAGTCTTTTTCATTTAAAAATGGCTAAAATACCTTGAATAAAAAAAAAAAGATAAAAACATAAAAATCCGGCTGAGGTATAGGAACTATTAGCGTCAGTGCGAAAGGGTTAATGGTCAAATCTTCACAAGCACTTATTTAACCAAATAATTTATTATATACGGGTCAAAGTATAGAAAGGATCTACAAATGAATAAGAGAAGATGAAAACAAGCATAACTTTTACTAATTAAAAATTACCACAAAAAAAAAAAAAAAAAAAAAAAAATGTACAATTCATAGCATCTCGGACAAACATAACTTATAAAATGTTCTAAATTATGAGATGAGGCAAGTATTTTTATAACTATAAACTACTCTGTGGTTTTATTTATCTGTAAAAATTAGTTTTTAATTATCATTACTAAGAATGTATATCATAACATGAAATGATTTTGTTATTGTTAATGAAGGTGATCCCTATAAATTCTATGGTTCGGAGATTGAGGGTCTTAAGGGATGTATTATTTAATATATCCCTTAAGACACACAATCTCCGAACCATGATTTTGTTATTTTATCAGATCATTTTGAGCCTTATCATATTGAATAATAAAATTATAATTTTTGAAGCTAACCTTGACGATTCTGCGAATCGATTTGTTGCCAATAAGCTTCACTGGGAGAGGTAGTACTGGATCCAGGGGGAGGTACAACAGGTTGTCCTGTGTACCTGAAGTAAGGGTTTTTTAAATCTAAAGTATTCGAAGATCTAGTAGATGCGATATCTTCTAACCCTAACTCAATGGTAACATCGTAACTTTGTCTGAAATACAAAAAAGCAAGATTGATGTAACAGTACTAAAGACAGAAAAATTAAACACACATTTTTTCTCGGTACATTAATGGGAACGTACCTTTGGTTGGCTTCTAATACGACAATCCCAGTCATCACTTGTCCGGCTTTACCTAGAATAGGCGATTCTAATAAACAACGGACTTGATACCAATGAGTCAAAGACTCGGTGGGAGCTGTGGACAGCCAGACAGTTTGAACTGAACCGACAAACGCTACATCGAACCAAAATGCAAGACCGTGAACAGTTCCTGATTCCATCAAAGTGAATTCCAAGGGAATAACTGAAATAAATGCAAATTCCAAAGTCAAACATACGACACAAAAAAAGTTAATTCTTACAATTTATGTAAGTTTACCGTAAGTTAATTCTTACCGATTTTATGTAAGTCAGTTTCCGCTGCTTCAGTAAAGTCTAGTGAGTGTCGTACAGACTTAGCAAGACAAATTCTCATATCGAAAGTATCTACTATCGGTTGTCTAAAATATTCTTTCATCGCTGCTCCTCGTAAATAACTGAGATCTACTCCGTGAAAACATGTCTGCACCCTTTAATCAAAGAAAAAAATATCAATTAATTTAGAATATTATGGTAAAAATAAGTTTTATTTAAAAAAAAAAAAAAAAGTTTAAGAGAATCACAATCGAAAATTGCATGAAAAAATTGTTTCCAGGTAGCAGGGTCCGTTAGGGAAATTGTGAACAAATTTCAAAATTTTTACAAAAACCTTGGTTTCCCTAGTTTGATAAATTAAAGGATACATTTTGTGTTATCATGTTAATTTCACCACTACTCCAGTGTGATAATATGGGAATTTGGTGTTTATAGTAGTGATTATTAACTGGTGGGAGCCTATTTACAATTACCCCTTGAATTTACAATTAGCCTACCCCTTAGGATAGAGGGTAAATGTGAATGACCATTTGCTACAAAGGGAGGCTCAGGGAAAAATTGATTGACCTAAACTAAACTGAAAGAGGACTACTACTACTAATTTGGACCATTTCAGATTTATACCTTCCTGTGGTTGGTCACTATGACCGTGCCGAATTTTATGCGAATTGGTTCAGCCATTCAGGAGTAGTATGAGTCCAACCAAATGCAAAGTGTTGTATAAGAGCTTCTCTTCGCTCAGCTCAACAATTTAAAGCAAAATCTAAAGATTTTTGTTCACAATTACCCCACCTGACCCTAAACAATTCGCTCAGCTCAACAAGTTATGGCAAAATCTAACAATTTTTGTTCACAATTACCCCACCTGACCGTAAAAAATTAAAAATTTCCCTGACAGGAAAGGGGGTGTAATATGAGCAATAAAAACATAATGAAGTCAAGTAATATCAAAATAACAGGGTATAAATATAATAAACCGTAAAATTCATATAAAACAAGGGTGCGTATTATAGGCAACTTAAAACAATTACCTATTGATTTTTCCAACTGGACGTTGTGGCATTTTAGAAAGGTAATTGAAAAATAACCACTATACGACTTGCTACACTAAATGTATTTAAGTAAGAAAATATTAACGTAAATATTTCTTATAACAAAAGAAATGACTCTTCAAACTTTCATCTTATTATTTTTATTTTATTTCACTTTTAAGTAATCAAATGAAGACACAAATAATTATTGTGTTTATTTTAACTATCTTATTTACGTTAAATTATAAAAAATCTTTATAATTAAAGAGTTCAACTCATTTTATAGTAAATGAAGTAGAATTAAATTATAATGAAGTTCTAGATCTTTAAGTGGTGACCATGATTGAGTGGTCATGACATTTTTTTTTTCCTTCAAAAAATACCTAAATAACAAAAGAAATATTGAAATCTTGTACACACAAGCATCAAATTGTACCCCAATTCCAGGCGGGTATTACATTCAAATTTATACTTTTCTTAAAATTTCAAACCTAAATGTAGCTGGCAAATTATACGTAAGTGCGTATTAAATGCGTGGTTTACAGATTATTAGATGAATAAAATTTCCTTTTAATAACCTTCTTCTTCTATAAGACAAATGTTCATCATCTTCCAAAGGATAATTAGCTGTAAATACATATTGTAAAATTGATCAACTGTAATATAAAATAATTTAGTTACCAAAAATTAGCTTTATTTGTCTGTTCCATGTATAGTGCATCGTCCATGAAAGGAGCAATATGAAGATCTCCTTGACTAGGAAACATTTTGCCTAAAAAGAAATCAAAATAGTTAAAAAAATTGCAGAAGATAAATTCAAATAACAACTGTAATAAGCGCCCCTCCCCCCTTCATAATTCACCACCAACTCCGTCACATACAGTAACATAACTTTACAACTTATACAAAAGGGAACAAGCTGATTTAAAAAATACACAATTTTTGGACGTTTTTCATTAAAATTCTCAAATACTAGACTTCTTCGCATAAAACACCTTAAAGGAAACCTTGTAAAGAATATAATTTTTCGTTCAATGACACCCTTCCTAGCGCTGCACGACAAACCCCTGATCTTCAGCAAAATTTCAAAATTCTACGTCCCTATCACTCTACTAGTCAATCCATTAATGTGATCTCCATCAACGCTCAATTTTAAACGATTTTGTTGTAGAGAGCTAAAATTAGTTTAATCCGACTATCTGCAAGATTTGCTTCAATGAGTATTATGGTAAAAAAGCGTAGTATTTAAGAATTGTAAGGATAAACTCCCAAAAGTGGTGTATTTTTAATGTATTTTGCGAATATCATAAAATTTTTTGTTCAATTTCCTATAAGAAACCCGAAGTGTTGTTGTTTCGTTCGGGGAAACCTTTTTTGCATTTGTACAAGAATTGGTTGTGATCCTGACCAAAAAATTGAACGTCTGGTAACATTCTATCTACCATAATTAAAAACTAGTCAGTTAATCTTTAACTTTTATTATACCATTTGAAAACTTATGAAAAGCAGGAGTTTGTCCTGAAATCCCCACACTTCTAGCATCACTAAATAAAGAGTAGAAAGCTCAAGAATATCGTGGTAAAAAATTTTTAAAAAATCCAAATTGTCAAATGTAACAGGAACAGGACTTAGTTGCTGATAATTTGGAAATTGTTGTCAATTTTTCTTTAGACTAATTTGTCTATCTCATTTAGTTTTTTAGATATTAGGCATTTTTGAACATTTGCGTGAAAAACTATTAAAAAATTAAAAGAATCGCTATCTCGAGAACTATTAAGAAATGGGCATATGCTAACTCGATATTTTTTGTAGCGTTTGACCCATAAAATCCGCTAGTTTCGTTATGACATTTTATCGCGGGTTACCCTGCTGTATCACTATAGGGATGCTAGAAGTGTGGCGATTTCACGAAAAACTCCTGCATTTTACAAGCTTTCTAAATAGCATAATTAAAGTTTGAGATCAGCGGACTACTTTTTGAATTATGGTGGATTGAATATTACCGGACGTGATTTTTTTTTTTTTTTTGGTCAGGATCTCAACCAATTCTTGTACAAATACAAAAAGGATTCCCCAAACGAGACCACAACACTTCTTATAGGAAATTTGAATACCCTCATCCTCATGGTTCATCCTTGGGATTTTTATTTGATATTTAAATGTTTCGTAAATAAAGTTAAAAATGCGATAAGAATTTTTAACAGCATCATAGTAGGCACAATAAGTAAATTAAACCAAAACAGTGTTCCAAGCAAAATTATTAAGTTACATTTTCCCAGAAAGTGGGAGGGGGGGTGCCCCCGATAGCTTATACTCAAATAGTTTTTTTTCCCTTCTTAATACTAAAAATGATCTCTCAACCGTTTGTAACAGCAGTGCAGTTAAATATTTATTATTTTTATTTTGTGTGTATATGTATTATTTTAATTCAGCCTTAAATATAAAAATTATAAATTTTGCCGCCCCTCAAATATTGCCGCCCTGTGCCTGAGCACAGATTAGCACCTTCCAAAATCCGGCCCTGGTAACAAGGAATAAACATTTAGTAGCGCGTTAACATAAAATAAGTCACACATTGAGTTGTATGATGCAAAAATTTGTATAAATAAAATATTAAGTTAACAGATATAAGAGGGAAGTCAAAGATTTCATAGTTGTATAAAGACCAAGAATTTATTAATTTTTCCTTCTCTTTTTTTAATGTCCCCTTTATATTTGATATTATTTCTACAGGTGTCTTCAGGGGTAATAGTGATGTTAAACTTCTTTAAAAAGGTGATATTTCATCCCTTGTTAGGGAGCTAATAGGTACTACTTCTTTACTGTGAGTAAAATTGTTAAAAATTTATATAGTCGAACCTAGGAACATATTACCTTTTAAGTATTAGAGAAAGGCAACTCAATAAGGTTTTAGAATATCCCATCCCTAACAAGGGATGAAATATCACCTTTTTAAAGAATTTTCACCTGTAGAACTTTTATAGGTTTGTTCCAACCAAACTTCAAATTAGTTTGAAACTGTCTGACGCATTCGCATTAGGAACAGGGCGTTCCAACAAAGCCCAAAATCAAACTCTGTTGTTAGTCGGTTGTTCGAACTAGGCTCAGATTGAATTACGGATTGGTTTCGGACCAGTCTGAGCAGTCAGGATTGTTATTTTGGAGTTTGAGTGAAAAAAAGCGTAACCTTCCGCTTCATTGTTTCGGTTTTACTCGCCTATTATTCTCCTACCTATTAACCTCCATCCTGATTTAAGTAACTAGTACTTATCTTCATCAATTTTTGACTCATCCGTATCTTTAATATTTAATAAGTTCAGGTATTTTTTTATAGCGCAAAGACGCAAAACCACAGGGACCACAGCTAAAGGTACTGATGCGATCGTGCATGAGCATTACGTTGATCTCGGACTAATTCGAAACTGGTGGTTGGAACATACCTTATATAAACCAAGAATTAATTTAATTAAAAGTTTACCTGAAGGTTTCAACCATTTCTTAGCGTGTAAGTAAGTTTCTAACATCCTCTCATTATAAAGCATATACCCCATAGGCTCGGATATAATAATATCTACTTTTTCTGGCAGTTCTATTTCTTCTATTTTACCGGCAATAACTTGAATTTTATTTTGAAGATTATTAGCAGCTACGAGATTCTGAAAAGAAAAAAATTGCTGATATAAGACAACATTCTCAACATTTAAAAGATGTTAAGACACACAAACATAAACCTACTAAGTGCTAAGTTTTGGAGTGTTTTCTTTTATAATAATAAACCATTTATTATGACATCATATACAATTTTAACTACATAATATATAAAAATTAATAATTCTTTACATACACACGTAATTAATAATAATATATATCTTTTCTTTCAGAAAAACTGAAGGTAAAAAATAAGTGTTTTGTTTCGGTCACCAGTGTTAAGATTTTAATCAGAATTGAGCAGTGATTTCTTTTTGATGGAACTATAGTAGAAAAAACTCCACAATAGTAATCAAAGTAAAAAAATGCTTGCAACAAATCCAAAACCCCGTATGCATTTAAAATAATTCTGTGTATTGGAGGTAAAGGGCACTATCTCAATTTTTAACGAAATTGAGGTTTTAACAGTTTCCTATTTTTTTTATTTTTTGAAAAAAGAGAATTAAGAATAAGTTAGCACTATGTCCAAATAGTGCCCTATACCCACTCCACATAGTAAAAAATAAAAGTAAAAAATTAAAAAAAAAAAAAAAATCATTAAAATAGCTCTCCTGAAAAATTTACAATTTGGCACATAGTGCCCTTTACCTCCGATACACAGAATTATAATACAGTAGAACCCTAGAAATCCAAACCCCACCAATCCGAAAACCCCGATATTCCGAACAACTTTTGGGGTTAAAAAAAGGGAAAAGATGTTAGTATTATGCTGTAATTTAATGTAGTAAAACTGACTGCAGCATTGTGAGCTTATAATGGTTTTAAATGAGGATTTAATTTTCCAGAGAATTGGTGTTTTAGTTGATACATTAACACTTAAGGCTTGGTGAAATTTCCCAGGATTTTCCAGGATTAAGTTTAGCCGTGGCTAAGTGTTTCTTAAAACCTTCTCCTGTTCTCAGACGTATTCAATGCATTTCTAGAAATACTCTACCTTTATACTTGACGCCCTACATTTCTATGAAACCAAATACCGAAAAAGGTTTATCAACGTTTTAACTTATTCATAATTATTCTATATCTCATTCTTTTAACAGAAATTCTGGGTATTTCTCTTGTTGTAACGTCAGAATATACCTATAAACTATACCAGCAACAATTTAATTATTTTAATCGACAATAAAACCAGACCCCCCGATATTCCGAACAATTCAGAAATCCGAACCGACCCTGGTCCCAATCAGTGCGGATTTCCGGGGTTCTACTGTACTTTGTATTTAAATATACATTACAAAAATGTCTACAATTTCAGTAACAATTAAACATTCAAAACATAAACAATACACAAACAATAAATATATAAACAATACCTCAGCATGCAAAGCCATGGAACTGGCTTCGACAGCATAAACTTTAGAAGCTCCAGCTTGAACAGCGAAGAAGGAAAGGATTCCGCTACCAGCTCCGACATCCAATATCACTCTATCTTTAAAATCGTCTCCATTAATAAGGATCGCTCTTTGATATGTGCTCGTTCTAACATAATCTTGTAACATATTCTGCTGTTGCGATAGATACCCATAAAACTGAAATCAAAATAAAAATAAGAAATCAACAAATGGAGGAAGCATTACTTAACTTAAATAATTATTTTAACAAGGCTGGAAGCTTTAAGGAAAATATCAATATAAGTTGTGTAAAGTTATCGGAGGGAAGCAAACATTTTAAAGAAAATCAATTTTATTTAATTCACAGTAGATTTCCTCAAAAATGCCAAAAGTAAAATAGATTTTCTTTAATTTTTTTGTTTTGTTTTTGTTGTTTATCAGGGACAAATATTGTAATAAGTAAATAACATACTAAGGTATCTGACATCGACCAAAGATGCTAAATCGCATATCCACTGGTCATTACTTATTGTATTCCTTCAATTTCCATAAAGCCTACAATAACTTTCCTCAAATCATAAAAACGTTTTAACATATCACCTCGTCTTAACCATTTTACTTCACAGTAAACTGAAACATCAATTCGATAATTGAGTACTTGATAAAGTTTATAGAAGCTACCACAACTTCCATAATACGGGAAAATCTTGACTTTCCACACAGATTTTGTTCGTGGATTATGCAATGAATAATTGTTATTTTTTCTGAATAAATCTGTACAGGAAGGCTGAACATTATAATGTTGTTAAAGCTAGTTTTATTGTAAGCGAAAAAAATCTCCAAGAATTCGAAGTCATCAGATGAAGATAAATTTTATAAAAGAGTGTCTGCTTGTTGTTGCAATTATAATACGTCCCGACAAGAAAATGGAGTTTGAAAACATTTCTTTATCAAGACGTAGTGTTGGCTGATAAATAATCGGATGAACAGCACGTCTCATACGTAGAGATAATGGTGATTGCTGTGTTAAATATTATGAATATTTAGCGAGTAAACGTGGGTAAAGGGGATTAGGCAGTGCCAAGGTTTATAATAAAAAGTGAAAGTAATAGGGCTGTGCCTACCTCCCATCCCCTGCTCTCTTAGAATGTCTAGTAAACATAATTTTGCATTATCATACCACAAAATGGGTAACTAATGCTTTTATTATTTATCTAGGTTTTATAAAAAAAAAAAACTTTGATAAAACTGAGACACTAGCAGTAGTAGTCTAGTACTTCCTACTAGAACAGGTAGGACGAAACACTTGTTCGAACCTTGCAATTAGGCCCTTTTTACGCCCTGTGGTGGAGAGATCCAGCTACTTCACACGTCATACATTGTACCGCCGAAGCGAGTATGGTGTGGTCATTAGTAAGCTATATAAGCGTGCGTCAAAGCATGGGGGAAGAGTGCCCCATAGGGGTTGTCCCTCGCCCTGCACCGTCCGCGATTCATTGATGCAATTCAGAGTATCATGGCAAGGGATCGAACCCACGACCTTGAGTTGCCTCGACTCATTGATAGCTGGGCAAGCGCCTTAAGACGCTTGGCCATGTTTTGAAGTAACTAATGGACATTTATTTGACGTGATATCTACACGTCCGCTTACCATGCCCAGCGCCTAGCGGGCTGGGGGTTGCCCACGTGTGATGTAAGCCATCAACATGAACAAGGAATCTTGTTCAAAAAATGAATCCAGTATAGCCCAACACATTTTTTCAATTAAACATTTTCAATTGAAGTTTGTTATTTCATGAATAATGAAACACTTTACATAGCTAACTACTGTTCTTTCATTAATGTACATTTTACATTATTATTGGAAATAATTATTTCTTTTTTTAAGCAGAATTTCATTGAAAGAGACAACCAATAGCCCCCTAAGAGTCTATTATAATAAGGTTCAACTGTAATATAAATTGAAAGCTAAAATACGCTTTCGTGCATTACCTGGAAATACTGTATAGCAGAAGAATCTTCAGTACGCTGTGAAAAGACAGACGGGGTTTTCCCTCTTCTAACTTCATTAATAAGTGTATGAAACCTAACCATATCTGAAAAATAAAAATCAATATAGTTCCATTCCGTCACAGTAACAAAATAAAAAGTAACAACTATTTAAAGAATAAAATTACACGACAACTTTATATACAATGCCATAGAACTAGCTTCAACTATTTTATATAGAAGCTGAAATGGATATAAATTAGCTTTAACAATATGTTGCTTGCAAACTTAAAATTCATTAAAAATAAAATTCAAAATGCCTCTTTTAGTCCAGTCGACAGGTATTAAAAATGAGGGTCTACCTTGCAAAAGGTCATAAAAACTTTTTTCTTTTTTGTATTGTATGTACCTAGACGTTAGTTAAAAACCCAAGTTTTCGACCTCCTAGACCCTGTTCTAACCCAGAGGGGGGCCAAAATGTGCGAAATTTTAGTGTAATTTTTAGTTTTTTCTTTATAACTTTTTACTTATAAGTTCTGGAAAAAAAGTGTTTGTATCTTTCTTGTAGAGCACTAAATTTGCAACAATTTTTATATTTCATATTTTTTCCTAAACACTATACTTTCCGAGATATAGAGCTTCAAAGATGCAATATTTTTTTAAAATATCAAAATTTTTTTGATTCCCTATTTTTGCTATCCCAACTATCCCAGTTAGATTTTTTGGGTATATTCTACCTATGGAAGTACAAATAACCACCACTAACCACAACTACTAACCACTAGTAACCAATACTAACCACCACTAACCAACAATAAACTAAATTTTTGGGTGTTTTTGTTTATCCTTTCTTGTAGAGCGCTAAATTTGGAACAATTTTTATATTTCACATTTTTTCCTAAACCCTATACTTTCCGAAATATAGAGCTTCAAAGATGCAATATTTTTTTTTTAATAACTGCAAAACCCACGTTGCGGAGGTTGATGGTGGTTATTTGTACTTCCA
This sequence comes from Gerris buenoi, assembly GCA_001010745.2. Classification (NCBI taxonomy): domain Eukaryota; kingdom Metazoa; phylum Arthropoda; class Insecta; order Hemiptera; family Gerridae; genus Gerris; species Gerris buenoi. The sequence continues at coordinate 592,527 of KZ651246.1, forward strand.
TAGGTAGGATATACCCAAAAAATCTGACTGTGGGTGGGAAGGATAACAAAAATAGACCCCTTTCGTCCTCAGAAGAGGTTATTTTTGATATTTTCAAAATAATATTGCATCTTTGAAGCTCTATATTTCGGAAAGTATAGGGTTAAAAAAAAATATATTTTTTTTATCGCCGATGAGAATAATTTTATTATACTTAGACACACTGACTATTTACTGTAGTGACTGCGGATGCCTTATCCATTAGACTTGGTGTGGGGGAGCAGGAATGGAATGAAGTTAAAACTTGATTCCAGTGCAGGTGACACGTTATTCTGTCCCTTTATCTAGTTTAGTATGTTTTTAAACCTTGTTTGAGTAAGACGTTATTGTGTTGGAGTGCTCGATTTTTACACTTATGATCGCGCCACACCGATACAACAAAATCTTACCTCAAACAAGAATTAAAACATACTAAACTAGATAGAGGGACAGAATAACGTGTAAGCTGCACTGGAAGCATTAAGGTCAACTACATTCCATTCCCGCTCCCCTACACCAAGCCTAATGGCTAAGGCATTTAATTTAATTGTTGCACCTCATAATTGTAAAACACTGGATGAAAACACCCGTGCGGGCCCATAGTTACGCCACTGGCTGTATAAAGGGATATCAGATTCGATGAATTCAGTTTTACTGGAGAGACATTAACATTTGTTGACTAACAACTGACTTTTGTTTGTCTATGTAATTTTTGGAATCATTTGCAGCATTTTCCCACTTAATACCTTGCCATTCTGTCGGTTATTTATGTCAATACTCTCAGTTTCAAATCAGTTCATCAAATTGTGAGGCATTGAATTATAGTGGTCAGATATTTTAAGTAAAACTTACAACATGTTGACAAAAAGGAAATGAGCAGTGCTTTCATTGAAGATAAAATGGAAATTATTACGCAGCTGAAGAAAGGTGAAACGGGTCAGGCATTAGCTATCAAGTTCGGTGTTGGTAAATCAACGATTACGGGAATACAAAATAATTCTGATTCTATCGCTAGGAATTCACTTAATCTTGACAGTAGGCAGGGCAGTTTATACTGTAAAACTAGGAAAAAAACCAAAATCCGAATAGTTGGAAGATGCTGCATTCACAAGATTATTACAACTTTCTTTATACAAAATTAATTTAAGGTACATCTAAGGTATTAATCTAACTTACATTTTTTTTTCCACTCTAAATTAAACAAAGATGCTTTTTGTATAAACGTGGTTGATTATTTTTACATCTTCCCTTATCATTTTTTAATTTTTGGGGGAATTTCGATTATCCGAACTTTTGATAATCCGAACCACCCCACAAAACATTAGTAAATAATCAACGCTCTACTGTAATTATGTATTCATATAAAAGAGAGATTACTATGGCAGTTCTTTAGAGTTTATGTTCTTAATACTTGGTAACAGTGGTATCAGTAAACATTTTGCCTAAAACTTCTAAAACAGGCCTTAAATTGCAACTATTAAATAATAATTATAAAATATATNTTATTTTTAATTTTTATTTATTTTAGTTGTGCTTGAAGGTATGGTTGAAGAGACATTTTGTATTTACATTCAAATAAAAAATAAATGTATTTTTCAGAACTATCTTGGGACAAAACATCTCTATCTTCCAATGAAAACATGTCAGTTTTAGAGAAATGTCCACTATTCACAGTGCCCATACATTGAACAAATTGCGCCGGCAATTTATTTCTTTATTAAATATTAGACAGACATCAAAAGATTAAACACACAAAAAGTGCAATATGCATGCAGCAAAAATAATGTTGTACATTTATTTTATTACATACCATCCTGATCTTTGAATTTTAAAAAGTAACTTTCCCAATCAATAGTAATAAGATAAGAGGCAGGAACTATCCGAGAGCATTCTGAATATTGGTGAACTAAAAATTCTTGTAATAAAGTATGATGATCTGCAACAAAAACAAACAACGTAACATGTTAATAAAATATATTTAAATTATTGTCATTGTGCTTTCAAGGTCCAGTACGTCTACTTTTTACAATGCTATCATTAAGTTATAGTTTAACAACATGAAAGCATATACTGAATTTTGTAAACACAAAGACAATATGTAGAGGTAAGTAGTATAAATTCACACATATAGTAACTTCAGAATTGCTAAGATCTAGGCAACAATGTTGTTTAGTGAATGGAGAACAAACATCAAAGATCTAGGCAACAATGTCGTTTAGTGAATGGAGAACAAAAATCAAAGATCTAGGCAACAATGTCGTTTAGTGAATGGAGAACAAACATCAAACATCTAGGCAACAATGTCGTTTAGTGAATGGAGAACAAAAATCAAAGATCTAGGCAACAATGCCGTTTAGTGAATGGAGCGCAAAAATATCAAATATTTTAACAACTAACACTAAACACATTTCCAACTCGACTCATAAATGGGCATTGGTCAAATCTTTGATGCTTTTATAATGCCCACCTATAACCAACACTTTCACTTCACATTACTGTAGACTCACTTTCTTTACAAGAGCAGTTTATTTTTTATTTATTATTTTTTTGTTTAAATCAACTCCTTACTTTCCTTTTTTCCCAAATTAGTTTATACAAGGATATATTTGAGTCTACAGTCCCTTATCTCTAGAGTCCACTATCCTCGAATGCACAAATCTGTGGTTAACTGTGGAGGTAAGAATGGAAAATAAAAACCGAACAATAAAAAAAGTAAAAAGTAGAAGAGTTAAGGATTAGTAAAGACATAACACAGACATTAACATAGAAGTAAAGATGAGTAAGGATTTGCACTGAACTAACAAGATGTACACCAGAAAAAGTGCTTGAAATGTTTCACCCAATTTGAAAATATCAAAGATAATGGAACATGATAGAGGTGAATAATTACAATTATTTGGGGGTAACATGTTATNGACTTTTCGATGAATGCTGACGATCGAAACCATAGTTAATAAACAAAGAAGTTACATGATTAAATTATTTTTTTTTTAAATACTTATTATACTCATGTGACTAGGAGAGTTAGAAGTTATTAAATTAAATTAGTAGAAAATATTTGCAGTAATATGACATCCAGAAGAAGGGGAATAATACAAAAATAATAAATTGGTTAAGTAGAACTGGAGATAGAGCAGATCTTAGGCACAGAGATAGGCGGAAACCTGGATTCTAGAAAAGCAAGGCAATAAGGAGTTACCGTTTAAAGCTAACGCTACGCCAATAGCCCTAAGATAAGGACTAAAAACAGGTGATACGAAATAGTAATAGGGTACCAAGTTAGGGGTATAATAAAAATATAATAAATTTCAGTAGAACTGGAGATAGAGCAGATCTTAGGTATGGAGATAGGCGGGAGCCCCAAACCTGGATTCTGAAAAGGCAAGGCAATGAGGGAGTTAACGTTTAAAGCTAAGGCTACACCAATAGCCCTAAGATAAGGACTAAAAACAGGTGATAAGACATAGTAATAGGGTTCCAAGTAAGAACCGAACTCTACCCTACACCAACAACAGAGCAGAGAGCTAAATCACAGAACAGAATCAGAATAACGTTAACAAAAAAAATAACAGACAGTAGTTAAGCGTTAAAATATATCAATTAAAGTTCATTGGAACTTGTTACTTTAAATGTAAATGATTCCGTTCTGTTTTAAAATAACAGATGATCTGTTCTGTTATCCAAGCTCTTTTTAATTTGAACTGTTATTTGATAACAGGTATTTTCCTATAACATTTCAGATGAACTGTTATTCTTTAATAACATGTTATTTTTAACTGTTATGTTAGTTTTGACACACCTCTAGAATACTTCCATGCAAAACAGAATCGAAATTATCATAACTGAGGCAATATTACCCCTTCAGTAAGATGTATGATAAATTAAAAGGTATTGAAAACAACAGTAAAAATGAGGCTTGGCCTTCGACATCTATTGACGTTGACATTTCTGCTTATAATTAAATGAATTATATGTTTTGTTGTAATAATTTGATCTATTTTAATATATTCTTTGTTTGTATTATTGTTGAGTCATGATTAAATACATTTTGAGTCTATATGAAACTTGTTTATTCACTCAGTCGGATAAATAACATATTGGCTCTCTTGGCCAGTTATTGCTGTCAGGGAAGGAGTTCAGAATATAGTATCCATAGAGGCGCACAACTCCGATTATATTTGTATAATGATAGGGCTGTTTTAAATATCCAAGATTATTATTTTTAAAACTTAAATATAAAATAAATAAAAATTCTACACTAGGACATGAATCATTAACTTGAATTTATAATAAACTCATAATAGAATCCTTATACAGTAGAACCTCGCTTACACAACCCTCAATAACATGACAACCTCAATTACAAGAGCAATTTTCAAATCCCCTTAAGATTGCCATAACACATAATGTTAAATTAACCTCTATAACGCGACTATTATTATCCAAACAACCTAAATAACACGGATTTTTTCCAATTCACGACATCAGAACCTCTATAACAAGTCGTTTTGAGATGTCAACCTCTATAACACGACTCTATACAGGAATGAGGTACCTTGAACAAGTCTAGACTTGAAAACCCTGTCCATTAACCTCGATAACACGACTGATAGCCAAAATAACCTTGATAACACGACACTCAACAAAAAGGGCACCTCAATAACAAGTCCGTTGCCCTTATCCCCTTGAGACACTTCTTATCATGGCTCTACTGTATCTACCTAATCTGTCCTTGGGACTAATTAATTTCTCAAAATACAGTCGGACCTCCTTATAACAAACTTCTGAACAGGGAAAATCTCCATACAAAAGTGTTTCTATAAAACGAAAATAATTTCTCTACAATGAACAAAAATCTTAGAAAAAAGAACAAAGATATGACCGATAAACTTTCTATGAATTAATACAGGCGGTGCTTTTACTTTCTTAATATTTTCTTAGAACCAGTTTTAGGTGTTTCTTGCTCAAGCACTCTAATAGTTTTACGCATTCTACCTCCATTAGTTTCAGTGGAATCAGAATTATCTTTGAACAGTATAAAGAAATCAAAATCATTTAGTCCAAGTTTTAAATTTGTTTAGAACGGCTATAAAGCTCTTGACGTTGTACCGATACCGTAATTTACTTATTGAACAAAATATCTAAAATAAAATCCTTATCACTTTCAGAAAAAATAATCTTATAAAAGATGTAGAGGAAGGAATGAAGTACACTGAATTATCCTGTAAATAAGAAATCGCTTCAGTGGCTACAATTTTGAAAAACCAGGATTCAAATATTTAAAATTTACAAAACGAGGTGGAGATTTTAAAAAAAAGATTTCATGAAGCAGTTCTGCACTGGTTGAATGAAATTGGTATGGGATAAAATTCTTCCTCTTTCAGGACCACTCATTAAAGAAAAATTGGTCCGAGACAACTCAGACAAACTTTCTCATATACGAGTCATAACTACTTAGCCCAGAGTTTCCAATTTATTAGTTATCGTATGTAAATTTAATTATTATTGAACATTTCATCAAAAGGTATCATAAAACTTACTTCTCCAGGGCGGGGAATCGAACCCGGGCTCTCTCCGTCCGCGTTTTAAGCTATTTTCTCAAGAACTAGATTTTTCCCGGGAAAACGGCTTATATCGTTGGATCCGTATCTAAATGGACTACATTTTAGAATTTTTTAATCAAAATCGTCGGAACCGTTTTCGAGAAATAATTTTGTTTCACGTTTTTTCAGAGTTTTTGGGGGGTAGTGCCCCCAAATTTGGAGCTAAAAATAATTTCTCAATTTCGCTTTGGGGTATGATTTTTCTCAACATGTATGCTGAATTTCGTCAAAATCGGCTCAGTGGTTTAGGCTCCAGGCATCTGCACAGACAGACGACAGACAGACATTTTTTAAAAACCACTTTTATGGACTCAGGGGACCTCAAAACGTGTAAATCCATCAAAATCTCAAAATCAAATTTTCGCGCCATCACAATAGTTTCTCTTTATATGAGAAAGTAAAAAGCAGCCGAGTATACTAAAACCTTGGGCCACAACGTTTATCAGGCTAGCTCACATTAGCTTTACAAATTCAAAAAAATGTCAGAATTCTAGAAAAATTTATATCAGTTAAGTTATAGAAGTTACATTATTGTTATTTATTACTTGATGCATTGTGTTATTTTTATTAGATGTATATGCATACATAAATGTAATTATAATAATTTTTATCATAATAAATATGTATGCGGTTGCTATTCTTACAATTGTTATGAATAAATATGTATTATGTAATTCTTTAAGCAACATACGCTTCTAAAAAAGAAAAAAAAACCATATAACGAAATTTCTCAATAATGATTTTTTTTTCTGGAATTATCAAGTTCATTATATGGAGGTCTGCCTGTATATGCAGAAATAGATATTTTAAGAAAGGTTTTATAAACAGCCTAAATTTTCCTAAGCATTTGCTAATTCTGCTGTACTGTTGAAATAAAAGATCAGAAAGTCATTTACACTTAGTAAAGTAGCCAACTTTGATGGTGTAAGTATAAAACCTATCTAAAATTTTAGCCAAAAATGAGCTGTTCACTTATTTAGACGAAAAACCCCATAGCTCAATGTCAATAATGTTTAAGTACATTAGACTACAAGGTCAATCAAATACAAGGATGAATTAACATTGAGAAGGAAGGTGTGTAGAAGTCGGTCTATCATGATATACAATACAACTGAATATCTTGTTCGATCAAGAAAATCCTGACATAAATAGTATTAAAACTTATATGAAACCTTCTTTAACTACGGATTTGGCACTAAAATGTCTCAACGGCGAGGATAGGAAAGCCTTAGCAGGGTATCATGGAGCTGCTTGTGGTGCTAAAGGTAAGGTACAAAATGACTAACTACATTATAATAAATATAACTTTTTGAATGTGGTTTTATTATTGTTGTTGTTATTATTTATTTTTTTCCTTTTATTTATTCGTTTACTTCTTGGTTATAATTATGTTGTTATGAGTATTGCTTGTTATTATGAATGAGGTATGAGTTAGAAGAACAGTTTGTTATCATTTTAATACATCTAAACTCAATAAATACAGTAGAAGTTAATAGTATTGATTGAGATGTTATGGTATTTACTCATAGTGAAGGTAGATAAGTAAAGAAAAAACACTTTTACTTGGTCAATAACTTTATATTGTCAAACCATAAAGAAATATTTAACGTACATACCGGTTTCGACTTATTCAGTCATCGTCAGTGTATGATAATTTACAATGTTATGGGGGATATCCTAGTTGTAACATTGTAAATTATCATACACTGACGATGACTGAATAAGTCGAAACCGGTATGTAAGTTAAATATTTCTTTATGGTTTGGCAATATAAAGTTATTGACCAAGTAAAAGTGTTTTTTCTTTACTTATCTACCTTCACTAGAAATACAGTAGTCACTCTTATCCGGACCCCGATAGTCCCGACGTCCGCATAATCCGAACAGGCCAAAAACTATGTACAAATTGGAACCAAGGCTAATTCATCTTTATGAATTGTTAAGATTATCGGTGTTTCTGCTTTTATTGTCTATTAAAATTTATAAAATTGTTCCTAGAATAGTTTATAGCTGTATATTCCAACGTTCTGGCACGAGGAATACCCGGTAATTCTGTTAAAAATAAACAGATTTAGTATAATTATGAATAAGTATGGACATCGACAAATCTCTTTCGGTTCCATAGAAATGTAGGGCGGAAGATATAAAGGTATTGTATTCCAAGAAATACAATAATATAATAATAATTTCTCCAAGCCTCGTGTGTATGATGTCTCAACTTTTTGTGAAATGATTATCCGTTGCTCGAATTTCATACCGGAACACAGCTTGTTTCCCTGGAAGTCCTTTCTATAACTGCACCTGCTTAGTAGATAGCAGGTTTTATTTTAATTTATTTGATATTCGGACTGATGACAGAACAGTCCTAAAATAGTGGACGGTAAAAACATTGATTTTAATCATTTTTCTCAACTAAAACTTGTTTTATAGACATTTTAAAACTGATTCTGTTTAATCCGGACTGGGTCCGGTCCCGCCAAACCCGGATTAGCGGGAATCTACTGTATCACTATCATAATTTTAATTATTATCATTTGTGGATCAGTTTGTTATAATTTTGACTATTATCTGTTGGAGGCCGAATTGTCTGATAGACACATGACACATAAATAAAACTAATTTATATTTAAATTAATACTCCTTGATTAACTCTCAAACCAAACAACAACGACTGTATTAATTTTGACATTACATTATTATTTATGTCACTTCAAATCTCAACATTATCATTTATATAATATAAACATACTTTCTCCTTAAAGCTTTTAATATAAATAGTAGTTTTGTTTGTTGTTTTTTATTGTTGAAATTACAGTCTGTGCCAAACGAGAGTTAGTGCATTGACAGTGTGGGAAAAACTAGAAAATGGGGTGGGGAGCCAATGAGAGCTCAAGATTTGCCCTCTGGATAACCATATAAGAAGGTAAATGTAGTGGCTTTATTTTTTCCCTCAGAGGTTGGCCAATCTATGTGTCACTCGATTTCCCGCGCTATCAACGTACTAACTCTCGTCTGGCACAGACTGTATTATGCTTTATGTATTGTATTTCATTTATCATTTAAATATTTATAAAAAGAAGGAAACATTTTTTAACAAAGAACTCTGCCTGATGGTCGTATGGCCATGGCAACATGTTTTGTATGATATATTTTGTTTTATTCTTTTACTAAATATACAAATTATATTATTAAAACTCACATGAACCACTTTTAAATGGTAAGTAGTGTAGTTTGTTTCCTTGTAATGATACTTATTGATAAGTAGGATCTAAAGGAAAAATTAAAAGCTAACTTTACCGATATTTCGACTCCCTTTTTGGGTCATCTTCAGGCAGACAGAAGATTACTATTTTTTCTTGTAGTTTCTAAATTATTCATTTTTCTCTAACCTAGGTGGCTTATGTCAATAGTTTGGGATGTACTTTTCTAAAATTTCATAGATATGCTATTGATTGTCACTAATAGTATGTGTTTAAAGTCAAACAAATTTATTAAAAAATGAAAATTACTATTTCTTCACCAAATACAACCTCCTCAAATCAAGTTTCCTTAAATGCCCGACAAAACAACACTCTACTTCCCCCTTCCTTTTTCTAAGAATGGCAACTGATAGGAGTTTACTCTTTTTTGATTAAATATTATGTTTAGTTCATGGAATCTTTTTATCTCGTTTAACAGCCTGTTTTGTTTTTCATCTTAACTAGGAGAGTCTCAATTAACATTTTGGTTTCTTTCAGTTAGGACCTATTGCGTTAAGATGTCAAATAAAACACGCCGTTCATTATCTATTGTGGAAAAATTAAAAATAATTAAACGTTTAGAATGCGGTGTTTCGAACAAAGATCTATGTCGGGAACTAGGAATAAGATAATCGACCCTGTCTACCAGTTGGAATAAAAAAGACCAAATAAAAAAATATTTTCAAAAGGACATTACATCTTGCAAGAGGATAAAATTGAGTCAACATCTAGACGTAGAACAGGCTCTTACTTACTAGACTGGTTTAAAATTAAATGTTATAAGAATATTCCAATAAATGTTCTGATACTTCAAGAAAAAGCTACTGAAATTTGCAAGTTTTTTAAGAAAACAGATTTCTAATATTCATTATTGTATTATAAAGAGTCTTTTTTTAAATCCTATTTGTTAATACTTTGCAGATATGCATTTGCACATAAACATTATTATTTCGTTTATCTTTCATTTAATATCAGGTACAACGATGTTCGGATATAACAATTTTTTTTACAAGGTCCCTTGAAGATTTTTATAAACGAATTTCACTGTATATGATAATATTTAGATGATATTGTTGTTACATTAAGAACTTCTGTCACCTGGTTCAAAACCAAATCCATGTTAAAATGAAACTTTTGAGGCATTAGATATTCAATAAGTACATAAATCAAGTAGTAAAAACATAATCGCTGTCTAGATTCCACTACACTAGTTTTACAATTAGTATTGTTTTTTGACAGCGCGGGAAAATAGAGAAGGAGCCAATGAGAGCGCTGGATTTTGAATTTTTGAAGGTCGGGCCAACTAGGCAAATAAAAATGTCTCTAGTGGAGGGGCGCCGACATAAAGGGTAACCGTTCCAAGAGACTTTATAACCTCCACTCCACTGCTTGAATTCACTTTTATATTATTATTCACTTTTTATGTTATTTAAATATAATGCTAATATGCACTAATTATTATACTGGTTTTTGAATTTTGTTTGTAACTACCCGTCATTTCAATTTGTTAAGTTATTATGACAAAGTAAGACTCAGACAGAAACTTAACGAACTTAGTAATCGCTATCGTTTTCCATATTATATAACAATAATAGGGTTTATTGTTTATTTACCGAAAAAAAACAACTACTAATTTCACACTACACTCAAATATTGATAGATTAAAATGTAAACTTTGACTGAATTAACAAAGGTTCTTAAACTTCCTTTCATTACAATTCAAGTTAGATTATTCTGTTTAGTTGTAAGCCTACACTTTTCATAAAGTTTCATTACCGACATTAAATTTCTTGATTCTATAAAGGAAATTAACTCTTGCATTAAATTTCAAAACATATTCGTAAATAAGAAGTGAAAATCTAAGTGGCAAAATCAGGTAAAAAGATCGCGATTTGTTGAACTAGTAAAATAACCTTCTTTTGTTGACAAACAAATTATGCATTTCCCTCTCTCCCACAGGCCTAGTAGCCTGTGGGATTTTATTTCTTCCCTCACATAGGTTGGTCAATCTGAGTGTCAAAAAACAATACTAATTATAAAAATAGTGTAAGTATATATTGGTGCTAAAAGATTTGAGCAGGCAGTTCGGGTTTCTCAATTCAAATTGTAATAAAAAAATAAAAAATAATATTTTCCCCCGAGGAAGGATTTAGAAGAGCACAATATAGATGCCACCGACAGACAGAAAATAAATAATTTTTCCCCTAGCTTTTAAAACATTTTTATTCAATTAATGCTAATATTGAATTAATTTAGATTAAGTCAGTTTCATTTGCCGTATTAAGACAAAGGGTACTTTTAAATTAAGCACCCCCCCCCCCTTATTTCCCTTTGTCTTAATAGTTATTAAGAATCTAGACAAAGGAACATATACAGAGTAGTATATATTCCTTAGTCTAAATTACTATTAAGATAAAGGGATATTTAGTCCAAGTACGTTGGGACAAAGGAATATCACACTTGTGTAAATCAATGTGATAATATCACTTAGTCTAATTAACTATTAAGACAAAGAAATATTAAATATACGCTAAGAAAACTGTAGAAATCATCACCCTACAGTTTTCTGTTTAAGATTCAGTCTTGTATTTGGTAAGACTCGATTTTAAAATAGCGAAATAAAATTGACCCAGGGGTCTAAATGTCTTGTGGAGACAAACACACAAATCTTTGAGACTTTTGTAGGGCTGACTATTGTTTAGAACCAAGGGGGGTCCTAAAGTAAACAAGGGCCAGGCAAAGCAATGCTAATCTGTGATCAGTTTAAAAAATAAACAAACTCTTGAAAAATAAATTAAACAATTGAATAATAGAAACAAACTGGTTTATTAAATCAAAGCGCTCTACGAGACTGACAAATAAATAAATGATATTTCGGTAATATTCATCGAAATTGACACAGCTCACAGGCAAAACAGACTAAAATACACAAATATTTATCTACTAAAAAACATCCTTCTTATTCTTAAAAAGAAAATATTCATTCGACGAAGTAAGAAATAAGTTTTAAAAAATACTCTCAAAATAATGATATTTAACATATCACCCGGGATTTGTAAACGGGGACCTATCCACATCCGTTTTAATAAAAACGGAGATTAGATCAGAATAGAGTAACTTGAATGCGGATAAAATTAAATTAAAGAAAACATTTACTACGTTTCAAAAGCGATTGTTGTGGCTTGTTCAAGACCGTTAGATTGTATTGTTCAGCCCAAAACAAAGAAGCCAAACAAGCACCGTATCAATTTCACATTTGAATCGAACGTCAGAAATGACGAATACGCCAATATAAGCATAAGGATATTACTAAAACCTTGGGGGAACAACAAGAAATCTATAAGAATGCTGCAAAACTAACGCTCAATTGCAATTTCAAGTCACATCAATAACCTATAATGCGGCGATGCCAAGTGTCAAATTCAACCTGCAGAGTAACGATTAATTGAAATATAATTAAACTAAGTTACGTACTAGATAAATATAGGGTTCGATACCTTTTTTAAATTTTATACTAAGCCCTTGGGGGTCGTAATCGGCTTGGACGATAACTGGCCCGTCGTATTTTTTACACAAGCCGCCACCGTTGTTCGGATGAAAAACGTAGACAGAGCTAAATACCGGTGCCATTTGAAATGACTAACTGCATTAGAAGATCACAGAAAATTCTTAAAAAACACGCTAACTACTATTTATAAAAATATACGGGAAAGCCACGACAAGCCAAGTGCGGCTTGGACAGATAACACCGGGATTCCGACGAAATTTTAAGGTTCTCTTTTCACACTAGGGGAGAAGGATTTATTTTTTTTAATTCTCCGCGTTTTTTTTCTGCCGAAATACCCGGGTTCATTTGCGATACGATGTTGTGCGGGTTTGAAACGACGTAATTAGTTGGAGAATTCGCCACCGGTGCGTTGGAGTCACGTGAACATGTACTTGAATCATCGAGTCGCCGACTAAAGCAAGAGCTTGAGGTTTGCTTGCCGTGTACCGTGGTAACCGTAACCATCGGCATGTCATCGACTCGTGTAAAAATATCTCATGAACTCATAAGTCTCTTATCTTGTACCTTATTTTAGCAAAAACTTACTTGTAGGAAGATGGTCAGTTTAATTGTCAAAATATCATCAGTTGACTGATGATGATGATACGCAAGTAAAGTGTCCAAGCATCATATACCTTATTTTAGAACCTTATTTTATACCTATATCAGCAAAAACTTACTTGTAGTTATAATAATATCATCAGTTGACTGATGATAAGCAAGTAAAGTAGCCCAAGCCGGGTTGTATCGGCTCCTGAGATTGGTTTTACGAAAAAGCTTAGTCCTCACCCTCACCGGTCACCAATCTTGCGGGGCTGAATCTCGGCTAAGTAACAACATGACCTCGTGTCCCCAAAATACAATATTTCAGTCGCATCGAAATTAAATTCTCTGAAACAATGTTGTGCAACATTGAATCGTGACAGCGACATAGCGCAACATTGAGTCCCGGTGTGGACTAAGCTTAACCGAGGACGGTGTATAGAAGATGGCTTAAAAGAGTGTTGTTGGGATAGCGACGAGTGTTGCTGGAATAGTGGGAGAGTGCTGTGACGTAACGAGAGCCCCGAAATGCCTAGCCAACTAATGAATGCACTACAACTTAAACTTACGACTATCTAATTACATCTTCTAATCTCCTGTCTCATAAACAATTCTTTATCATTATCCTTCAAGAATTGCCGTAACTATTTTTATTAAAAGAGAAAATTGATAAAAAAAAATTTTATTAATCAATGAGGTACACCCTTCTAAATTTCAAAGGAGATTCTAAAGATGGTTGATGAGGTGTAAGTAATAAATGAAACCACTAAATCATAATGTGAGACGTTAATCGGATACTTAATTTAAGTCAATTAGTAGATTGTAATTAATTATATTAACGAAGGAATTGTTTATAAGTATTGTGATTTTTATTTTAGATTATCAATAAACGACTGAAGATGACCTTAATTTAAGGGTCGAAACGTCTCACATTATGATTTAGTGGTTTCATTTATTACTTACACCTCATCAACCATCTTTAGAATCTCCTTTGTATTTTTATTAAGTTTATGAACCTTAGTCCAGTCAAATTAGATGAAAATAAACAGGTGAAGTGTGTGCTAGCCAGCACACAACGAGGGTCCGTAGGCCACACTGTATAATTAAGTAGTACCCTATTTATGGTTTTTTTTAAATTCTAAAAAGCCTACTATGAAATATTTCATAGTAAACTAAACCGGACTGTAAACATATAAATACAATGAAAAGACCATAATTATAAAAAAAATGTATTTTTCCAATAAAAAATAAAAAAATTTTTTTTCGAAATTTCCAAAAAGTGGTACATATATTTACTTTTGGTCGTAGAATGTTNTAACTGACACACATACAAGGTATGCCATTTCTATTTCATATGAAAATTATATAAAAAAATAAAAACTTATATGTAATTGCTGTAAATAAAAAAAATAAATAAAAAATAAAAATAATAATCTTATTATAAGGCATATATTTTGTAAAACGTACTTTTAAATGTTAACTATGTTTTAATGATGTTTTAGGCATGATTATGCCCAGGAGAGGGGTGAAATATAGCCAGTTTTTAAAAACAATTTAGTTGTTTTTATAATATTCAACCCTCTACGACCCACACAAAAAAGAAGACTATATTTAAAAAAGAGGGACACACGGAAGTTTTTAAAGATATTTAAAAACACAAATAACCCTTAAGTTTTTTTACCCAACATTTTGTGAAAAATATTTTTTTAAAGTCGCTATATTTTTAACATGTGTGGGTAGGTAGAAGACATATACATGCCAAATTTCAAAGTTATCGGACGAAAGGTGTAGCCGTGAGAGCATGTGACGGACGGAGAGACACTTTACGGACGGACTACTTTATTTTTTATTACCTAATATTGAGCGCTTGCTACTCAAAAACTGGCTGGAGCTAGAAAAATCTTTACAGGACCCTTTTTATTGAATATTTAATGAAGAACAAATTTATTCATAACCATAATTCACCTAATTTCAATACTTTTCGAGATATTTGTTAAAAAGCAAAGAAAAGGACCTATCACCCCCCACCCACCCTTTAAGGTGGGGGGGGGAGGCGAGCTCACCCCTCACCCTTGGGGACTTTTAGTATGTTAGACAGGAAAGTCATAATATAAGTTATATACATTACATAAGCAAAGTTACATATTATATCCTGTATAACATATAATTTGACTGGACTAAAGTGGTTTAGGTTCATTACTTAGAAAATACAATTTTCCATTTTTTGGTTTTTTTACAACTGCAAAAAAAACTAACTATTTTGCCTACAGGCTTCATTTTTAGCTTGAATAAAAGCCAATTAAATTTACTGCTACTTAATTTCTTATATTTTTCTTATAGGGTCTCTGAATGTTGATAGCCAGATAGCCGCTTATCTCCTAAGGGAGATTTTTGAAAGGTTCCGGGTAGACCACCTTAATCTCAAGCCTAAGAAGACTATTATCCCCTACTTTGATAATATTGTCCGGGAGATGGAATTCTCACAGATGCGGCAAAAGTAGAAGCAGTTTTAATGTGGCCTGAACCAAACTCCGTACGATAACTAAAATCATTTCCTAGGATTCGTGGCCTATTACAGGAATCGACTCTAACGAAAGAAAACGTATAATTATTTTTGCAGATCTGGCTGCCCCGCTCTACAAAAAGGCGGAGGAGGGGTACATTTTAATCTAAACTAAGATCTTAGAGACCGACTTCAAACACTTAAAACCGCTTTTACATCGGCCCCAATGTTGGCATTCCCTAAAGAACATGGTTTATCATTGATTGCGATGCCAGAGAGAATGGAGAAGGTGCCGCCGCCGTTCTAAGCCAGATACAGGTATAAGTAGAAAGAGTAATTGGGTATGGAAGCAAGCCACATTCAAAAGCTGAAAATCGGCATTGTACTACCCGCAAAGGAATGCTCTTATGGTTTTTGAAGTAAGGTACTTTAAGTGTTGCGTATATGGTAGAAAGTTCACTGTGCTTACAGATCATAACTCCCTGAAATGGCTAAGCTCATTTAAAGACTCAGTGAGCAGGTCCCTCGCTAGATGTAACTATTTTCAACGTATGATTTTAATGTAAATCGGCCGGGGAAAGATCATGGTACCACCCTATGAGTTATCGTGATTGCGTTGACAATTTGGAGTAAGAGTAGAGGAAAGTGGTGGTAATGAAAATGAAGAAATGAACAATCAACAGGTTTGTTCAATAGGCGTTGGTCCTAAAGTGGAGGAACTGAAAGAAGGTTAGCGGTGAGACCCGATCATTTCGCGAGTTCGGGGGG
>KZ651246.1:609109-619728 GCA_001010745.2 Gerris buenoi
GGGGGGCATTGTACAAAGAAACAGACTAAAGTTTTCCGAGATAAAGGTAAAAGACCCAAAACTCCTCAATGTGTGGAACCAGTGGTCTTGGTTGAAAATAAAAGAAGACCTGTTGCTAAGAAAGTGGGACGAGGAAAATAAAGCACCAAGGTGTAGAATAAAACAAAGCTGTGGGATTGCAGAAGAGAATAAAGTTAGGGTATGGTGTCCCGTGTCCCACAACGGGTGAAGGCGGAGCTCGAAATTTCAAAAACAGTGGAAAAGGTCGTACACCATCTTCAAGAAGATCTTAAAAGTAACCTTCTGGGTGTACGACTCGATGAACCGCCAGCGGAAAGCCATGGTCCAAAGCATTCGCTTATGCTAGCTTTTCTAATCTTATTGAGGGTAGTGTGTTAAGTTGACAGATAGCCGTCATGACAACCTGTTTTGTAACAAGTTGTATTTATTTTTTTGAAAATTCTAGTTATTTTTGTAATGAGATGAGTGAATTGTTTATCCATTCGTAAGCCTTATCTATTTGACGGTAAAAACCCATTTACCTGTATTTATATGCAAAGCGATATCTCTAGGCCCAGTTTCAGTCTAGAACTGCATTTTATTTTTAGGTAGATTCCAGATTCCTCTTTATTTCTAGGCTTTTATTAAACATGTTTTTTTGGCTATTTATTTGAAAATTTGGACAAGACGTTAACTCCGCAATCTTAAAATTTTGAAGCTAGCTTACTTTTATGACATAAACAGCTTTTGTAAAAAGGGGTTTTAATTAGTCATTATTTCAAATTTTTAATTCTTTGGTATCTGCAATGATTCTAACTGTAATCTTTTTCTTTATTAATGTTTGCAGCTATAAGTATTATGGATTCCACGAAATAAAATTGATGGTTCAATTGTTCAGCATTGCTAGCGCCATATTATCATCTTTGGCTTTCATGTTGCTGGGCAACATCCTGGGCAATCTTAAGATGGTGGCTAACAGACTATTAGCCACCAGATGATGAGCTGTCTTAAGCTTATAATAAAATTTTGTATAGTGCCTGTTCTTCATTTTGTTAATTGGTTTGAAACCAAAACTCAACGGACACTCAAGCTTTTGACTAGACGTTAAAATATCTTTCAAAAGACCTTCTATATAGCATAATTTGGAAGATTATTTTTATTTTTAGATTATTAGTTAAGATTGTTATTTTTAATTTCGGGCAGTCAGTCACTACACATGTTTCTAAATAGCTTTGTATCACAGGAATTTATTTTTCAGTTCTACTGCAACACAAAGAAGTATTGCGTGTCAATCTAACTAGCAATATACAGGGTGTTCCAAAAGTCTCCCTCCCCCCTCTTAACTTTTGAACGGTTTGAGATAAATCAATGAAACTTGCGGGACATGTACCAATGTACCATGCAAAGGGAAGTTTGTTTTTATGTCATCGCCCAATAGGAGTAACCCCCCACTTTGCCCCCAGGCAACCCAATTTCAAAATTTCAAATTTGAGTGTGTATTTTTGATTGCCTATTTGGATTCTACGGTGAAAAATAATAAACTTTTACTTGAAACGTTTTTTCTATTTCCAACATATTGCCCCCTATAGGGGGGCAAAGATAGCAGAATACCCCTTCCGATAATATGTTGTAAAATCTAAACGGTTAGAGATAAATTAATGAAACTTAGGGGATCCATACAGTACAATGTAAAGGAAAGTATGTTTTCAAGCAATCGCGCAGTAGGGGCAACCACCCATTTTCCCCCAGGCCACCTAACTTAAAATTTTAACCTAGAGTGTATATTTTTGATAGCAGATTTAGATTCTACGGCGAAAAATAAAAATATTTTACTTCAAACTGGCTCTTCTACCTCCAATATTTTGCCCTCTATATAGGGGGGCAAAGGTATAAAACTGGTAGATTTAAGCGCCTGGGGGCAAAATGGTAGTTGCCCCTAGTACGAGAGTGGATGTATACACACTTCAATTTACATGACACAGATCCCCCAAGTTCCATTACTTTATTTTAAACCGTTTAGATTTTATAAAGATCTAAGTGTTATTTTTTTACTATCTCGGAAGGGTTATTTTTCTACTTTGCCCCCCTGTAGGGGTCAAAATATTGGAGATAGAAAAAATAGTTATGAAGAATAGTTAAGAAAAATAGTAAAAGTTTATTATTTTTCACCAATCCAAATATGCTATCAAAATTATACACTCCAATTTGAAATTTTGAAGTTGGGTGGCATGGAGCAAAGTGGGGGGTTGCCCGTAGTGGGCGAATGCATGAAAACAAATTTGCCTTTGCAGGGTAGAGGTCCCCCAAGTTTCATTAATGTACCTCAAACCGTTCAAAAGTTAAGAGGGGGGAGGGGGGACTTTTGGAGCTCTCTGTAATAATGTACATTATATTCTCGATGTTTAGTGACTTGAGGGGTTACAATGTATTTTGTTGAACCTCTAACCTTATTATTTTAACGATTATCTTACTGATTTTTTAGTCGAATGTTGGTCGTAGAACGTAAAGATGAAGAATATTTGCGGGCAGTCAACCGAATGCAAATTCGAGACCTCTTGCATGTGAAGCTCACTTGCTACCATGAGATGAGGCAAAAGAGGCAAATTTTTCAAGAAGCTCTCAATATATAGAAAATTAAAATAAAAAAACGTATAAAGAAACAAGTTGTGAAAAGTAAACCAAATCTCTAAATTAACCACACATCTTCCCCCTTTTTTTCTCTATTAATTTTTAGCACACGTTTCATGTACTCTTATTTTGCCACTAACCTTCTTTTTGTATATAAAATAGTACTTTTTAGTGGACTTACTCTATTTTAATAATATTGAAAGATAATGACTCTCAAACGTAGATTTGTTAATGGGAGCATATAGATTAGAATAAAAAACCTTTTATTTATTTATTTTTTGTGGGGGGGGGGGGGGATCACGCAAAATGTTTATGTTTTTCATCAAACACCGTGACAAATTAAAGAATTTTCATAAGTGACTAATAACATTTTTCATAAATTGAACCAGAGTGCCAGGCTCGCCACTTTTTTATAGCTGAGGATATTTTTAGTTATTTATAAACCTGTCTTTGCTTGGTCCGTTCGTCAAGGGGATTTTTTCCTCTTTTTTATCAGTAGCCAGTAGCCCTGCTTGTCCGCTCTTCTTTTGCTGTTTATTTAGCATTTTTTTCCAGATCTTCCAGAGTTTAAGTGAAAATTAAAATGTCGCCTGTTGTAAATCTAAGATGGGATGTAAGATGTAAGTTTTCCATTTATTAGTATTACCGCATTTCTTCGATCCCACCTGAGCTTTTTGACAATTGCTTCTTTGAGTACACAGTCGAATAAGTGAGGTGTTAATGGATCTCCCTGTTTCACCCCCTTTTGAACTACTGGCCAGTATTTTCGGTAATAATTCTTGCTTTACTTGTTTCGTACAGTCTCATAATTATATCCGGATGGATTATGTTCGAGATTAGGCTCTTTAGTAGACCTAGGCCTTGCGCCACTGAGTTTATTTTTTATATGTTGGAAATTCCTTGATATTGGAGTGCTTTTACAAGTTCTAGTATTCTCTAGGAATCAGTGGCTGAATACTAGTGCTATCATATTGGATTAAAATGTAGTCCACGTCATAAGAAACGCTTAAGAAATTATAATAACAAAGATTGAATAAAAAATGGCACCTCAGTAAATGTCGGTAGTAAAAAAGGGAGTAATGTGCACCAGTCGGATACTGACGCAATACTGAAGTCGAGGAAAGTCGAAGGATTAGGAGTATTGCTTACATCTAGGTTCCAAGGAGTGCTATTGTGTAAACAAACACATTTATTTATCTTTAACCCTTCGAACAACAAACTTTATTATTCAATATTTGCTTATATTTTCTTTATACTCATTTTTAACTACATGATATAAGTATAAAATAAATATATTTAAAATAAGCTAATAATAATTATTATTTGTTAAAAAGTAAATTTAAAGATATTTACATTTGATCGTTATGTATAATGTATAAATACTACTTGTTCTCAGTAAAAAGGATGAATTAAGAAATAATTTATTGAAAGAGCATTAGAGTGAGGTTTAAGTGCCCCAAGCAGAAAAAAAATAAATCGGTCAACAAATGCGGACGCCATAAGAGCTAAAAATCAAAATAGTTTTTAAAAAATTATCACATTTAGCTCAATTTAAGGTAGAACTGATAAAACCGAGTATGGGGTAAAATTAGAATAAAAAAAAATAAACTTCGGATTTTTCCAGTCGGGTTAGGCCGATTTCCGACCACCTCTGGTAGTTTAAAAAGTACCCAAACATTTTGATTAGTGAATCAGTGGGTTTTGCGCCATTATATACATAATTGCCTGTCTAGTGAATTTTGTTCAAAAATAAAGGCCATTTATATGCAAAACTGGACATGACGATATCTCCAGAACTAATTGCACTAGAATCTTGAAATTTGAAATTTATAGCTTACATTAGTGACAAAAAACTTAGTGTAAAGGTTTTATAATTAGCCATTTTGATTTAAGGTTCGCATACCTACTTATTTAAACCATTTCCCTCACTGACATAATTACCAAAAACTTCTTTGAAATGCTATAATAAAATCTTTATTTGTTAGATAATTTCTAAAATAATATTAATGTCGGTCAAGATGGGATGTTCTGAAATTTGATCCCTTAGGTGGGAAATGGGGGCAAAGTAAACAAACGAAGGGAAAATGAGGCCAGACTTTTTTTTAAGTTAGGAAGATAATACTTGGAAAAGGGATGTAAACCTATGCAATAATTATATATGATTCTAATTTTAACTCAAAGATGCGATAAGATAACGGGAAATAGTTAACATTAAACTTTTAAACTTTTCTTCAGCAGATGGAATCAATTACTGATCAGGGATTTTCGCTTATGGGTATACTAGCTGAATACCCGTGCTTCGCTACGGGGTGTTTTTAGGGTTTTGTTGGTAAAACCAAAAAAAAAGAAACACTTATAGTTTCGTTCTTGTGTCTGTCCGTCTGTCTGTCACTCTGTACGGTCAGGGCCGCCGAGAGACCATGTCAGCCAAGCAGGGCCGCCACATAGGGGGGCTGCTAGGGCCACTGCCCCGGGGCCCGGGCCCTAGGGGGGCCCGGTCTGGCCCCAATAAAGGTGGGGTTATACTGTACTCATTAGGCCGGGGACACACGGTCCGGACCAACGCTCGTCCGAGTGTCCAAGTCTGGTCCGGGCTACGGGTAAAGTAGAAGTACAGAGAGAGGCATGAGTCAGGCCACACGACTCTCAGAAGGGCTTTAGTCCGACCGGGCTCTGATAAAAACGGTATTCTTTCCGGTATTCTCTACTATCATCCGAGACTCGGACGTGCTTTTGCAGGTAGCGGGGCGTTATGGCATATGGACATGAACACATGGTAAGAGCGATCGCCCGGCTCGGCAGTCCCTTTTTTATTATTTTACGATATTTTGAGTTCAACAACATAATATTTGAAGTTAATAATATTGTAGATGGACAGTTGTGCTTTCACCTTTGAGCAGTGTGAATCCACTCCTAACCTCCCCGGCGACAAAACATCCCTCTGTTCAGTACGTTTCAATCAGTAATCAGTCTAGTGCAGTGCATACTGTTTCAATATACGTTTACTTTATGTGAATCCCAGGCATCCCGCTGTATGTGCCAGTCAGTCTAGTGTCAACTGTTCCAGAGCACGTTTAATTTATGTGAGTGGTGATAAGTTGGACTAAGAAGAAAAATAAACAAATGCTATCATTATTCTTGTATTTTTAGAAAATAAATTATCGAAAAGGGCCTGTTTATTTGACCTAAGAACATTATAGATGGATTAGAAAAAAAACTGTCTCTTGTTTACTTATGAAAGCAGCCTTCAGGNAGCAGACCAAATTTTGATTTAAATACGTTTGAAGATCCCTTGAGGCAAAAAATGTCTGTCAGTCTGTTGTGTGTTGTCTGTCTGTCGTGTGTAGGTTGTCTTATCTATATGAAAGAACTTTTTATATACTAAGTTTTTAAATTTGTCAAAACAAAAAAAAAATAAATAAGTTGCGGATTTTTTTTCGAACTAATATTCCATACAGCAAAATTTGCTAAAAACGAAATAAATTCTGTTGAAATATGGCTAAAAGTATTAAAATAATGCATTGTTATCGTGTTCTGAGCTATTCTAAAAGTTTCAAATGTCTAGCTACTCGGGAAGTTAGTTAGAAATCGATTGCAAGATTTTTACTGGACAAACAAACAAACAAGAAAGCAAGCTAATAAAAACGTAGTAAAATATTGAGTTGTTTTCGATTTAATGATGGCCATGATAATTATAAAGGAAAGGAATGAGTTGACATGAACGGTTTATTTGGTTCGCACAATGTCCTCATTACGCGTGAACTGAGGCAGAGCTTGATGGTTTCGTCCAGCCTTCCAAACGGTGCTTTTATTTTTAAGACGCTTACTGATTAAAGATTTAAATTTATACCGAGTCCAAGTACTCGGGTTAACGGTCCGTTCCGGTAATCCGACCTGAGTCGAAAGGACTTGTTTTTATTTATTTTCTTTCCTTTATTTTTATATCGGAGTTTGCACTTTTTTGCTGAAATGCGGGCAGGCTCGGATTGGAGAAACCGGACCGTCGACGGAGCGGCCGACTTTACTCGAGATGGACACACGGAACTCCTGTCTTGGCGAGAGACAAAGACGGAACACGGACGGTACTGTTAAGGTCGGGAGTGGGGATGAAGTTGGCGAGTACACTCCGCGAGTACCTATAAGGTTGAACGACCCACCTTGCGAAGACACAGCTGGCAGGCGACGCGACGGTAGAGCAGTGACACTGTCGAGTCCCACTGTAAGCAATCTCTGATCACGGCTCAATCTTCCTTGTTATCAGGTAATGTTGACCTACCGCACTACACTTGACCATTATCACTCGCTACTCTAGACTAACAACTCCGATAAAATATCAATGGTGTCAAAATCAAGTGACCCATTTTAATTACTAAACTTACATTTTATTAATCCGAATGTTTTGAGGTCCTAATGAAACACATAAAAAATAAATTTCTATCCAATTATCCAAAATAATAACTATTAAAATGCTTTACTACTTCTTAATTATCCAAAATAATACTTCCTTTTATCAAAAATTTATACTTCCAATTATCCAAAATAATAACTATTAAAATGCTTTACTACTTCTTAAAATAATAACTATTAAAATGCTTTGCTACTTCCACGATAATTTACATTCGAAATTCCCCTCTTTTTTATTAATCCTTAAAAATCTATTTCCAATACATTTAACTTCAAAAATTTAATTTAAATCTAATTATAATTATTTTTAACAACGGGAGATAGACAGAGAAAAATAGACTCCAGCGCCGGAACACTGTTAAAAATAATTATAATTTGATTTAAATTAAAATTTAAACTTTCTGTAGTATGAATACTACAAAAAAAAACCTAAAAAATTAATTTCACAAATTATATTTAAAATTTTAAATGTCTTAGTTTTGACCATAAAATTAAGTATACCTAAAACCTTAAATAATCGTCGTTTTCAGAAGAAATTATCATTTAATTACGCCTAAAACAACAATATCGTTATTAATTATCAATAGTAAAAAATGAAATAATTTTAATACAATTACATTTATATCAATTTAGAGTTTAGAGATATTTTGAAAATAGTTTATATAGTGTTAGTGAAATATAAAACAACAAAAAATATATTTATTTTTTATTAAAATATAAATCTATATTATATTATATACCTTTAGATGGATTTTTATAAAGAAATGTTCGAAATATGCAAAAGCCGGTAGGGATTTATCAACCGTTTGAATTGTATTATTATTCAAAACTCTGTGTACCTCTTTCCTCCATTCTCGTTGTTATTAGATTTTTTTGGTAATTTAAATGTTTTTACATTTTTTACATTATCATTATTATTACTATTTGATATTCATATACGTAGAGACGTAGAGAGAGAGAGAAAAAGTATTGTGATAGGACAAAAATTTATTTTGAGTCCAAAAAAGTGGTTTTAAAAAAGTCTGTCTGTAGTCCTGTTCTGTGTGAAGACGAATGGATCCTAAACTAATGGTCGAGATCAAATATATGTTTCTTACGTGTTAGATATCATACGAGACATGATAAAAATATTTTACAACGTGATTGAAAAACAATAGGGTACGGGGTACCTCGGAACTTTTCCTAACTTTGGAGGCCACTAAAGTGGTCTCATCGCAGCATTAGGCGTGGTCAGTAGTTGGATGGGTGACCGTTTTGAACTAACTGATTTATTTATTATATTTTTAAAAAAAATTGTATTCATTATTTTTATTTATTTTATTTCATTCATTTAATTATTTTAATTTTGGCGGTATTTTAACAGATGTCAACAAACTTTTACGTTTTACAAAAATATCGCACTAACTAATAATTCTGTTTGCTTGTAACTTATAAACTAATTAATGGAATTTCATCGGAGTTTTTTTTATTATATTTGTTCCTTACTTTTTACCGGTTTCAACGATATGTTAAATCTGGTAGATTTGTTAGTTATACAGAGAAGTACATCCGTGCTAAATTTCAACTCGATCGGTCAACTTTTTGAAATTTTGCCAAATTTGCCATAATTTTGTCAAATTTTTGAATTTTTTGCTGACTCAGCAAACTAGGTTCAAGATGGAGGGAAATGTTGATTGTCCAGGCGGCACAACAAGAAGTAAGGACTGATTTTTCTGCCAAGTTTCAACTCTCTAGGTTAAATACCCTGGTCGCTACGATGATAACACTCCTACGGACGTCATGCTGAAAACCACTCAGGATGTCTTAAAAACACCCAAAACGGATAATTCAGTTGAATTCTCTCTAAAAAAAGGCTCTAAAACTTTTCCTACCATAGGTGAGGAAAAGTAAAAATCTGATCTGAAATATAGTCTGTTTAAATCAGGGTTTGACGAAGTGAGCCTGACCTACATTAAAAAACCTATGGTTTTCTTCGGGCCCGGCCCAACCCGAATAACCAGCTTAAAACCAGAATAAAACCCAGAGCATTATTTAAGGCCATAATTTGGTATAAAGTATTTCATTTATATACTTAGCTCGTCTAGAAATTATATGCTAGGCAATTTGCACTATTTGCAGTCGAAACAATGTTGCCAAAAAGTGGTTTATTACCAGGGGTGTACTGGATCCGAAACGCCGTTCCGATGCTGCTTTGATAGATGAAAAATTATTATCTTGGGCAAAATGTGTGGAAATTCTAGTATTTTTTTTTTTTTTTTTTACATTTTACTTGATATTTGAATGTAATTTCGCTGCTTGAATAAGTATTGTTTAAGTAGCATAGAAAAAAAAAAAAATATTGTACGTGTAACTAAACTAAATCATTTAATGCATAGGTGCTTTAACCTTGTATTTCTGTACCTAAAATAACTAAATAAATAAATAAAATATAGATTAATTAATTTTCTCGTTTTTGGACTTCTAGATTTTACTAATACTACTGCAGTAAAACTAAAACTATTGTGTCGAACAAATGTAGTATACTCGTACACATGTAGAGGGATTAACTTTTGCTTAATTCATATACAGTATTATTAAAACAACTCATAGAAACTCAAATCAGTACGGCAACGAATTAAACAAATACTAAGTTTCTGAATTCGTAATGTGGATAGCTAATAGAATAATAACATAATAAGTAGCTTAAATTAATATCCGAAAATTGTACTCCTGTCATGAAATTTTTCGAGCAGTAGCTACTGCAAAATTCAACTATCAAAACCCCTCCAGTATTCCAGTACTGGACAATTTTAATTATTCAAAACAATATTGATTATTATTTAGAAAATATTCTTCAAATAATTCTTAATTAAGTATTTTCCATTGGTTTGTGTATCGTCCATGAAACTAGGTATCGTTGCTCAATCAATGAAGCGAGCGCCAATTTAGTATTAGTGTATGGTAGGATTAGTAGCAGAGTATTTTATAAAAAGATATTATTTCAAAATAGAATTTTGTCTTGCTAAAAAAAGAAGTAATTTTTGATAAACTAAAGATTAGTGTTTTATGTCTTCAAGGTGCATCCGATTGACCTGAATAACTCTAGACTGAGCAAAGTGGCTGGAATATAGCGTGTGTGCGTGTAGTTGAGGTGCACTCGAAGCATCCGATTGATCTGAATAACTTTAGGCTGAGCAAAGTGGCTGGAATATAGCGTGTGTGCGTGTAGTTGAGGTGCACTCGAAGCATCCGATTGATCTGAATAACTTTAGGCTGAGCATAGTGGGTGGAATATAGCGTGTGTGCATGTAGTTGAGGTGCACTCGAAGCATCCGATTGATCTGAATAGCTCTAGACTGAGTTTAGTGGGTGGAATATAGCGTATGCAATTTTTAAAAGACCTATCTACTTTTATACTAGGCATCGCGTGGCTCTATCATTGAAGCGAGCGTATAGTAATAGTAATAAATGTGTATTGAATATTAAAAAAAATAGATAACCATGCATCATGATGAGTTGATAGATAATGGGTATAGTAGTAGATCAGCGGCTAGTAGTAAGGGAAGGGAACCACCCCGCATTCTTACTATTCCTCTAAAAACTCTAAC
>KZ651246.1:635517-646753 GCA_001010745.2 Gerris buenoi
GCAACATGTTGCCGGCACAAGTTGCAGCAGTTTGTTGAAATGGAAACAGTCTGCAACATGTTGCCGGCACAAGTTGCAGCAGTTTGTTGAAATGGAAACAGTCTGCAACATGTTGCGGAACAAATTTTTAGTAATGAAAATTTTGCGCAACATGTGCCTGCAACTTGTTAGAATGGAAACGGGGCTTAAGTAAGATTAAATTTAATTTTCGATGTTTGTTGTTGCTAGCCTGAATGGGCGAGACCACCATCCACTCCTTCATCAGGAGGTTCTAAACCTAAACCTACAACCACTACATCATCATACCCCTCGACAACAACAAGAGCCACAACTACCGCATCATCAGAACCCTCGACAACAACAAAAGCCACAACTACTGCATCCTCAGACCTCTCGACAACAACAAGAGCCACAACTACGACATCTTCTTGGTCTTCGACCCAATCCAGCTCAACAAAACGCACAACTACAAGCACCTACGAAGAAGAAGATGTAGAAGATGTTGAAGTATCAGTTCCTCCCAGACCTGAGCCCAAACCTGATAATAAACCTGATAACAAACCTGATAATAAACCTGAAGATGCGAACAAAGTCAACAACGAAAATGACTCGGCGGAGATCTGTAAAATAGACGGCTTTGTACCTCATCCAAACTGCCATAAGGTTAATATCATCCGTATTTAAAAAAATAGTTTTGTCGTTACTTCGGTGAATATAGTATAAAAACCATCTTCTTCCCATTTACGACCGTTCACCAGTAGCGCTCGCGATGTCTAAGCAACAGGTGCCCCCCTCTATTGCGCAACGCATTATTACTAGCAAAAAATTTCTTGCCTGTGAAGGAGTCAAACCTTCGGAAATTTTCCAAAGGTTGACTGCGCAGTTCGGGGACGAAACCCTTTCAAGGACCTTTGTGTTTGTCTGGCACAAAGAGTTTCAGGAGGGAAGAGAACGCGTAGAAAATGAGAAACACGATTGTCGTCCCCGGAGCAGTTATACAGATGAGATCATTGGTGCGGTTCGGGACATTATTCATGGTGATCGACGTGTGGCTGCGCAGGGATAAGTTATGGGAGCTGCCATCTAGACAGCCACACGTCGATCACCTTCAATAATGTCACGAACGGCACGAATGTTCTCATCTGTAATGCTGCTCCGGGGACGACGATCGTGTTTCTCATTCTCTACGCGTTCGCTTCCCTCCTGAAACTCTTTGTGCCAGGCAAACACACGGGTCCTTGAGAGGGTTTCGTCCCCGAACTGCGTAGTCAACCTTCGGAAAATTTCCGAAGGTTTGACTCCTTCACAGGCAAGAAATTTTATAATAATGGTTTGCGCAATAGAGGGGGGCATGTTACTTAGACATCGCGAGCACTACTGGTAACGGTCTTAAATGGATAAAACGACCCCCTCTGGCCCCTTCTAATGACCCCACCTAAACAACCTAGAAGCGATGTCCCGCCCCCATCAACCGTTTTCGCTCAGAGATCTAAGTCCCGTTTATATTTGATCGCCCCTCGTTTTACAAACTCGACTTAGAATATAACTCAAGATGTGATAAATAAAATTAAATCGACACAATGAACATACAAATTTTTATTTTTAAATAGGTGTCGAACTTAAATATACAAATGCAAGTAACAACTTTTATTTTTAAACAAATCAGATAAAGAAATAAATGTAAATGGATGTATCATTCATTTTCAAATTAATTTATTAACAGTTAAATTAAAATTTAAGGAGGGGGACATCATCATACCCCTCGACAACAACAAGAGCCACAACTACCGCATCATCAGAACCCTCGACAACAACAAAAGCCACAACTACTGCATCCTCAGACCTCTCGACAACAACAAGAGCCACAACTACGACATCTTCTTGGTCTTCGACCCAATCCAGCTCAACAAAACGCACAACTACAAGCACCTACGAAGAAGAAGATGTAGAAGATGTTGAAGTATCAGTTCCTCCCAGACCTGAGCCCAAACCTGATAATAAACCTGATAACAAACCTGATAATAAACCTGAAGATGCGAACAAAGTCAACAACGAAAATGACTCGGCGGAGATCTGTAAAATAGACGGCTTTGTACCTCATCCAAACTGCCATAAGGTTAATATCATCCGTATTTAAAAAAATAGTTTTGTCGTTACTTCGGTGAATATAGTATAAAAACCATCTTCTTCCCATTTACGACCGTTCACCAGTAGCGCTCGCGATGTCTAAGCAACAGGTGCCCCCCTCTATTGCGCAACGCATTATTACTAGCAAAAAATTTCTTGCCTGTGAAGGAGTCAAACCTTCGGAAATTTTCCAAAGGTTGACTGCGCAGTTCGGGGACGAAACCCTTTNTTGAAAAAAAGAGGTGAGAGATAATTAGTTATATTTAAAATAAATGAGTCTCGCTTTGTCCAATTATACTTAAACAGAAAGAGCCACGTGATGTCTAGTTATTTCTTATTCATTTCATTCAAAGAAAAAGAGCTGAGACATAATTAGTTATATTTATAATAAATGAGTCTCGCGCTGTCCAATTATACTTAATAATATAATATACTGTTTATAAGAAGGTTTAAAATAATATACTGTATATACTTATGCTAAAATAAAATATATAAACTTTATGCTTGAGATTATCATTACAATGGCATGGCGTAGTGGCTAGCGTGTTCGACTGACGCATAGGAGGTCACAGGTTCAATTCCAGCTTATGGCTCATCAATTTTTAACGTTATAAATAATTTCGAGGTGAGTCGTCGTCGGGACACTACTCAATTATATAAAGGATTCATACATCGTAGCACCACCGGTGAAGCATTTATTATCTGTGCTTCATTCTCGACCTGTGTTCCGTTTATAATGAGTAGTTTATTATCATGGCCATAACAAATGTTAAATATAGAGCATACTGGCGTGAATTCATCGCCGTTTATCATGAATTGCCTGAACTGTTCACAAGCAGCTTCCAAGACAGAATTTCAGCTTCCTAAAAATTTCACAAAATAAACTGAGGTTTTCATAATCCCGAAACATGTATATTTATATCAATGTGTTGGGCAAACATCATGTTTGACGTGTATGGCCTATGTTTGCGCAAAATGTTGGGGCCTTTAGGTGTATAAAGGCCCCCATACACTGTCAAAATGTTGGCACAAACATTTTGACCGTGTATGGGGCTGTTTGATGATTGCGCGAACATAATGTTTGACGTGTATGGCCTATATTTGCCTAACATTTTGCATAAAAACTTTGATCATACAGGGGGCTGTTTGATGTTTGCACAAACATGATGCTTGATGTGTATGGCCATCATGTTTGCGCAAAATGTTTGATCATGTATGGGGGCCTTAAACGCCAGGATCTGCAAGATCACAACCAAATAAATAATATAAAGGGTGCAATAACTTTCGGAACACATCTAGATATAAAAGAGTGAAAGACACATGAACAAAACTATATGGGTTTCTTATTTTGGTTTTACCAACGAAACCCTAAAAAAAAACCACTTAAAATAGAAAATGATATAAAACAACTCATATGATTTCAATGTACCTTAAAGTTATAGAAACATTTAGCTTTGTCTTTATGATTATCTCCATGGGAATATAATTAAATTCTGGTACTTACTTACTAATAGTTTTAATTTATCTTTTCATAAAGACAATAAAAAAAATATATATTCATAAAAGACTTGATAAATAATGATTTAATACTCGTTTATTTAACAACAAGGTGATTTAACTCAATTAATAGCAATTGAATACAACTAGATGGTTGAAACCAATCTGTATTAAATATTAGCCTATTCTTAGACAATATAAGAAATGGGCAGGTTCCAAAAAAATATGGGTAAAGATGAAATAGGTTACATCACGGTAAGAATGTAACATAGTTCATACTAAACAAGTCTTGGGTGAGGTAAAGTGCTTGGGCATTTGGGGCCCACATTAGGTCTAAACGGTCAATCAAAAATAACCACTGCAACTGTTCTAGTGCTTTTAACAGCACTGTGTCCGATTTGTAAACAGTTTCATTTCGTAAGGGTTGATTAGCCCACAATACATTATTGTTTTGCGGGCTAGCCACGTACTGACTCTAAGGCCAATTTCACACGAGGCGATTAGTTGATTCAACTAGTTGATCGGGCGGTTGAAAAGGAGTGCAACCTGGTAGCAAGGGTTAAGGAATCGCCCGAACCCCTACACACAGTCAACTAGTCCGCCTAGCCGGCTAGGGGCCAGGCACATGTGCTGCTAGCGTTCTCATCCCCACCGGTTGATTCAACTAAAAGGACACTAAGTACAGCAGCATTGTAATAAAAATAGGTAGCTAATTAAGTGAAGTGGCTTATATCAGGTTGAGTACATCATACAGCTGATGGGACTATATAAACTAACCCTGTGTTGTCCTATACTATAAATCTGCATGGCTGACTCACTCACTCACCTAAATTATTATTTACCATCTTCCACATAAGCTAGAAACTTGAAATTTGGCAAATTTACGGGTTTTAGCCTGTAACTGATAGGAAAATTACAAAAGATCAATCCCCCCAATTTTTTCAAAATAGCAGATGCAACAAAAAAACTTATAGTACCAGCAGCAGTAGTAACTAAAAAAGAGAGGTCCACACGTTTTATTAAATTACATTTTGTCGTTGTCTTAAATAGACCTAGATTTTTTTATTTTGGTAAATTTTGTACATTTTCCACATATTATTTAAATTTTTTGATACACTTATAGCACAGCCGGAATAATAATATAAAGTAGTAGGTATATTGGCACATCAAACTACCAAATTTGATGATCCTAGTTGCCCTATAAGTAAGAAAAAACTAAAAGAATGTACAGAAATTACACTTAATCTAGCTGAATATAAGGTATGTATAGGCCTGCCAAGTTTGAAGATTATTGCTATAGATTAGGCATGAAAAATATTTTAATACCATGTAAAAAACCACATTATCCCTAGAGACTTAAAAATCTATTCTATAGTATGAAAATAAAAACATTATCAAAACATTTCAATGCTAAAAATCTGATACTGCCTTCTGATACAACTTACTGCTTATGTCCACCCTTTTAAATACTATCATACAAGTGACGCAGTGTATAAAGAACTCACATAGAATTGTGCACTTATATTGGACATACTATAAATCCAATATGGCTACCAGGATAATTTTTCAGTGAAAACCTGGCATATTCATAATCAACCTGAAAAGAGGTTTAAAATTATTTTTATGTAACACGCCATGTAAGTATGAAATTCCTTTTGAACACCTTCATTTCAGCCATATTTGTTGCAAAACTTCTGTAATAATAGTTACATATTTTTTCCAACGTCATGCTGACTAAAATCTTGTTCTTTAGTCACCTGCAATATTGGCGGCAATCTTAAATTTAGAGTTGCCCAAAAAACTAGGATGCTGTGAGCCGAATTTCGTACAAAGTTGCAAGTTCTTTCCTTGCATTTTACCATAGTCCTTATTTAATAAAGTTATTTCAAGCTCACTATGCTCGCCTGTTTATACAGCAATTGCACCAAATCTTTATTTAATAATGTTATTTCACCTCACCTGTTTAGACAGCTTTTGTTGCATAAAAAGGTGATTGTAAAGAGCCTGCAATATTATTATCTACAAATGCTAAATAAACAGGCAACTTTAGCCAGTCTGCAGCAACTCTTTTAAATGATGATTATCTATAAATACTGTATTAACAGCTTGCAATAACTGCATTAAACAATATAATTGCTGTATAAACTTCAACATAGAGAGCCCGCAAAAATTATATTAAATAAAAATGATCTAAAAATGCTGTCTGGACAAGCAAGTGCAACGAGCCTGCAATAACTTTATTAAAAAAAGCTTGGCCCTTGGACTTTTAAAATGTGTACTACATATGCTAAATAAGACTGTTTCTTTAGTCATATTAAGTTAAATATTTTAACATTTAAAATTTATTTTCTTTTCCTTTAAGTTGTCCTTCTAATTGGCCGCCATCTAAAAATATTAAAAGTAAAACTCTTCTCCAATTTTTTTAAAATGATGTAAAACATGTCGTGCTACCTAAAATTGTTTTTATTTGTTATATTGGCCACCATCTTGAAAATATAAAGTGTGAGATTTAAAATATTTACACATTCTTTTTCTATTCTTCAAGGCCTTTAACACGATATATAACAAGTCATGCTGACTAAAAAAACTTTCTAGAAACATATTTAGTGGAATATCCAAAAACTATATTGTTAGCCCAAATTATGAGATACCCCTGTGTACAGTGGCGTAACTATGGCCCTAACCTAACTAAACTAACCTGGTGGCAGAGGGGCCCCCAAACCAATGTCGAAGGGGGCCCCCCTAAGAGGATAATAAAATGTAAGACTACCTTGGGATATTATACTTGTATAAAATTGTCAAGGGGCCCCCATTCTTTTTTTTTGCATATCGATTTTATTTTGGCGGGGGCCTTCAATGCCTGTGTACTGAATTACGTTCAATTTGATCAATTTCTACATCAGTTACCGTTAGACAAACAAAACACAAACTTTTCAAAACCCAAGTCTCTGAAATGAAGATCTCACTGCACTCGTTCAGTTAACAAAATATTTGGTCACAAAAACTTTCAATTTCTTTAACTCAATTTACAATATGCAACAAATAATGTTAAAAGTAACCATGTAAGCACAACCTTTTTACCACACTTACACAATTACCAGCTTCTATACAAATATGTATCTACATTTATACAGTTACCTGGTATATACCATGCAGTGGTACAAGCACTTTAGAAGGGCTAAGCTCTTCATCGGCTGTTACACCTCTTATCATTATAACCATTTTTTAACACTATCTTTACTAAATAATTTCAAATTTCAAATAAATATTTCATTCCTTTGTTTGAATATTATTAAAGCCACAATAGAGGTTTAACCTGCAAATAAGTAACTTTTGAATTAATAATATATGATGTTTACCGTATTAAAAAACACGCTTAGCTGATCACATGAAATGTAATTTATGTAATGTTAAGACTTTACCATTTTGGTTTATCTGCAGATAGATCTGCAGAATGGATATGAATAAATCTGCAATTTTCATGTACAACATTGAAATAAGAAAAACAAAATGTCGTAAGACATTTATGGAATTTTAATCCAGATTGGTTTGTAGCAACGTGATAAATTAAAATTAACAAAAAAGTTCATACAATATTTACTCCTTTTCAAATGAATACAAACAACAAAATATTAAATAATTTGCTCCTTCATAATTGAAAATAAAACTTAAATTATACAATTTATGTCTTGTAAGTGTTTATGTATTATATAACAAAATTTCCACCAAAAACTCCAGAGAAACCAAGAGCTCGGTCACAAAACAACATTGTCAAAACACCGAACGTTTGGATTTTAATTCAAACTTTCTTTATAGAACCTATAGCAAAAGCTAATATGAAATGTAAATATTTGTATAGAAATAGCCATAAAACCCCATAGATGGTCTCTAAAATCTTTTACGGATGAAAAATACACAATACAGTAGAATCAGAGTTGGCTCTCTCTCTCTAAAAAAAAGAAGACAAATCTTCAGTTCACTTGCAGTCTAATGTAGTGTATGCTATCAGTTGTCGTGATTGTGATAAGATTTATTATGGGGAGACCTCTAGGTTTCTAAAGGAACGAATCTACCAACATGATTATAGTATTAGGACTCTCAAGATTAATTCTTCGGCATTAGCTTGACCATCAGTAAACCAAAGTCACAAATATAACTTCAAGGATGTCAAAGTGTTAGCATAAGAGTTGGTGAACTATTAAGACCAAGTGATGTTTAGTCCAATGTACTAAAGGACAAAGGAATATCACTCTTATGTTAGGGGAGTAACAGACTAAAGAACATTCCTAACCCTTCTTTAGATTGTTACTCCCCTCTGTTTTCTTAATAAGGGGAGTAACTATCTAAAGAAGTGCCAAGGTTTGAATTAAAACTGAAGCATCAGGTGTTTTGACAATGTTGTTTTGTGACCAAACCCTGGGCTTGACCGAACAAAATTCTGACTACTAAAGAAAAAAATGCTTTTCAACTTTTTTAGGTACTATTGTAAATAATTACTTCTTCTCGTGAAAATGTTGAAAATATAACTTTCACAAACCCACCCCATTATTGGCCCCTTGGCCATTATTAAAAAAAATTTTTTTTTTTTTAATTCTAATAAATGTCAAGTTAATTAAAAGTTGTGGAATTGCTTTTTTTTGATAAAACAATATGAAACCGATTAAAGGGGAAATCAATTTAAAAATTTTATGTTTGAAAATTATTCTTCATTTATTAAATAAATAAATAAGATTTCCCTTCGATGGATAAGTGGGAAAACAGAGGGGAGAGGGGAGCCAGGGTGACCAAGTGTCTTAAGGCGCTTGCTAAGCTATCAATCAGTTGAGACAACTCAAGGTCGTGGGTTCGATTCTGTGCCATGATACTGTGAATTGCCGACGGTGCAGGGCGAGGGACACCCCCTATGGGGCACTCTTCCTCCACGCTTTGACGCATGCTTATATAGCTTACTAATGACCACACCATACTCGCTTCGGCGGTACAATGTACAAATGTATGATGTGTGAAGTAGCTGGAACTTTCCACCACGGGGTGTAAAAAGGGCCTAAGTGATTGCCTAATTGCAAGGTTCGAACAAGTGGTTCGTCCTACCTGTTCAAGTAGGAAGTACTAGACTACTACTACTACACAGGTGAGAGGTGTCTTGCCACACCTAAAGCTCATTAATTGGCCAGATGAACTAAGTAGGAGGGACATTAGAACCCTCTCAAGAGTGGCAACAGGGCACACCAGCCTCACCAACTACCTAGTCAAAGGTGGTCTAAGGCCTAGATGTCCTCAATGCCAAAACGCCCCCCTCATCATGGATCACATCATCACAGTTTACAACAGCCAAGAAATAGAGATACGCCCCCAGAACCTTGCATCAATACCCCAAATATTTAATTCCCCTGTTCAAATAAAAATGCTTAAAGACTTTTTAAATAAGGGCCAATGTTTACAACCTAGATAAGAGAGAGAAAAAAATATACTGAAATGAATAAAGGGACATGGCATAAAAATGGTAATTCTAAAAAATAATATAAGTCTTTACCGATAATTAAGTTCAAACCGCTAATGACCCTCGTGCTGTCGGTAAAAAGATTTCCCTTACAAAAGCTTCCTTATTGATATAAATGAAAAAAGCAATAAAACAACTTTTAATGCACTCAAAAAGAACTTTAAATCAATTACTTCTTTTTTACAATAAAACAAAGTTAGCTTTTTATAAACAGCCAGGGGGGGGGTGTTTTGACAATGTTGTTTTGTGACCAAGCTCTTGGTTTCTCTGGAGTTTTTGGTGGAAATTTTGTTATATAATACATAAACACTTACAAGACATAAATTGTATAATTTAAGTTTTATTTTCAATTATGAAGGAGCAAATTATTTAATATTTTGTTGTTTGTATTCATTTGAAAAGGAGTAAATATTGTATGAACTTTTTTGTTAATTTTAATTTATCACGTTGCTACAAACCAATCTGGATTAAAATTCCATAAATGTCTTACGACATTTTGTTTTTCTTATTTCAATGTTGTACATGAAAATTGCAGATTTATTCATATCCATTCTGCAGATCTATCTGCAGATAAACCAAAATGGTAAAGTCTTAACATTACATAAATTACATTTCATGTGATCAGCTAAGCGTGTTTTTTAATACGGTAAACATCATATATTATTAATTCAAAAGTTACTTATTTGCAGGTTAAACCTCTATTGTGGCTTTAATAATATTCAAACAAAGGAATGAAATATTTATTTGAAATTTGAAATTATTTAGTAAAGATAGTGTTAAAAAATGGTTATAATGATAAGAGGTGTAACAGCCGATGAAGAGCTTAGCCCTTCTAAAGTGCNCTGGCGGCTTTGCAGGCAGCAATGCCTGCAATTGTATGTTGACAAAGCCAATGGTTGTACCTCTCTGTCCACATACACATAGGCATTCAGTCAATGGTTGTACCTCTCTGTCCACATACACATTGACATTCAGTCAATGGTTGTACCTCTCTGTCCACATACACATTGACATTCAGTCAATGGTTGTACCTCTCTGTCCACATACACATTGGCATTCAGTCGATTAAAAAATGTTCACTAACATCTGAAGCCGTGAGATGCCGCTGGCACATCCCTACTACTTTTGTTTAGTGGCTTTTTTTTTATGGAGACCGACACTTCGTTCTCTCACAGCATTTCCTGTAAGCATGTCGTGGCACAGTTGGTTTTTACCACACCAGTCTGGCATAGTGTGGACGAGGCTTAATGAGACTGAAGTAAAAAATAGTTTCTTTTATTGTCTTCTGTCTCAGAACATGTATCATTAGGCTGGCTATAAGTCACGTTTTGAACGGGACAGTCCCGTTATATTGCTATATTAAACTTTTGAAGACATCCCTTTATGTACAAAAAATGTCCAGCTTTTCGGAAAAAAGTGTAATTTTTCCAGAAGGTCGGGGAAAAATGAAAAACTTGACCCATACGTCATGAGTTGAGGATTTTTTTAATCTTAGTTAATACGTTATTTATTATGAAGTATTACAAAACCAAATTAAGTATTGGAGCAGAAGAATTTAATAACATCTTATTAAATTGAGAATAATGGGTACAATGACTAACATTATTATTTTCCACATTTAATTTCTTAATTAATTGTTGTGACAATTGATGTCAATTAAGAAAAAGTTATCTTAAATAAAATCTAAAATGTATATTTTACCCTAAAATTCCCAAATGTTGTTGAGGCTACAATAGCTATACCCCTTAAATACTCTCCCCTGCCCATTTCAATGCCGTCTCTTGGACTATTTTTTGGAGTCATAGAAAATAATACTTTAGCACTACTGGAAAAAGAGAGGGGCCTCGGAGTCGGCTATCCTATTAATAAAGTTAGGAGGATCGGGCGTGTTCACATGTTGGATGGGTCGCTTCCTGCTCAGTGTTCACCAAACATCGCTATATAAATGGTTAGCTGCTTATGTGAAGTGGAAACTAACAAGTAGTGTATGCCAATTATATTAGTAGTAGTCTAGTACTTCCTACTAGAACGGGTAAGACGAACCACTTGTTCGAACCTTGCAATTAGGCCATCACTTAGGCCCTTTGTACGCCCCGCGGTAGAGACTTGCAG
>KZ651246.1:647708-659206 GCA_001010745.2 Gerris buenoi
AAAAAAAAAAAAAAAAAAAAAAAAAAAAAAAAAAAAAAAAAAAAAAAAAAAAATTGGGTGAAAGCATATTTTTTTCTACCATAAGTGAGGGAAAGTAAAAAATGTATGTTTGAAAATTATTCTTCATTTATTAAATAAATAAATAATGAAGTCTATTACGATCTGCTAATACCTCATTCGGGCTTTCAACCCCCATGGAAGGAATCCTTCATTGAATTTAAGTTTGATGGATATGATTTTAATCGTCTGAGAAGATGCATTCTAGATTATCTCTTATTGTATTAGAATTACTTATTACTGACCTTAAAGGCTTGCCCACTAGTTTAGTGCTGAATTAGAACAACTCAGAAAACTTTAAATGGTTCACATAATAAAAATAACCAATTTAATTAATTTCAAATCTTAATTTCACGATATTTTCATTAATTGGGGTTTGCCCCAAATGTCATTGGTTTGGGGTTTTCATTAATTGGGGGTTTGCCCAGAATAAGAGCCTCATTTTACTATGAAGACATTTGTTCCGGATATGTCTTTCTTTCATAATAAAATTAGGGTAATTTAAATTGACAAAAGATAAGAGTTGGGGTCTTGGAAGCTCAGATAGAAGTGTGTTGGCTGGCCTATTAAAGCATCAGGCATGGTCATCATTTGAATGGGCAACAGATCTAGGTTGCACCCCTGATTGCTGTTCATCCAGTATCGCTATATAAAGATGTACTGCGACAGAAGAAGGCAGCTGAGGAGTGGCTAGAACACCCTGGCTGATCAAACAAGATAGGTAGAGCAGGTTAGGAAAACCTGAAGAAGAGGAAAGAAAAAGGGAGGTTGCCACAAGGGCACAATAGAAGGCTCCGGCAGGAAGTAATGTGAGAACGGTACCTTGCTGGACTTAGCCTAGGATTAGGATGGTCTTTTTTTTTAGTGGGTCGGAGAGCCAACCCCACACAACCTATGGAGAGGCTTCTCCTCTCATAGGAAGTCTGTTGAACAGATTTTTTTTGTTCACCCTTTATAAAAAAAAAAAAAGTATCGCTATATAAATGGGTTGCTGCTTGAGGTAAGTGGTGACTAACTGGTTTATTAGAAGGTTTATAAAGCTAATGGAGCAACACAATAACCCCATGCCGTCAATTAAATTTAAAGTTGCATATGCCCTTTGGCAGGCCTAGGCCCTTCATTCCGACTATTGCTCCACGGAGTAATTAAATAAGTAACTAGATAAGAGTGGAACTACGCATTAGTTGTTAATTTTTAATATTAATTTTTTGCTTATGGCAGGTCATAAACAGCTAAGCAAATAAAGGTTACCCTTAGATCCTTTTAGAATGTTTTTGGATTGCTAAATACAAATTTGATTTTTAAGAAATAAAAATAATCTAATTGGCTATGTACAGGTTGTCTATTCTCTCACTAAAACCCACCACCGTCGGTTCTTCATTTTGTACAATGTTATTTAGTCTCTAAATACTCTTTTAAGCATTTTAATATGTTGTCTTAAAATCTCTTTCCACGGGGTTCCAAGGGTCCAAAAGGTCGGATCATTGAAAGCAAGCGTTAGGCTTAATTTTGTCCCCCCTTAAGTCCCTGATCGCAACAATAGACCTTATTTTCAAAGGCGACAGTTTCTTTTCAGGCCACTTCAAAAGCTCTTAGTGTAGCGGATCATATTACCAACTTCGATTACAATATTATCATGTTAATAGGATATTTAATTTCCTCACAGCCGCAAGTATTTCTATTGGCAAGCTTTTCTTTAAACTCCCTGTTTGTACTTTCTGGGTTATTACCATCTTAATTTTTAATAACTTCGGAATAATAGATAAAATCTTACTATTCTATGACCAGATGTGCTACTATCATTCCATAATTCCAATGATTACCAGTCTATTTATCCTTCTAGTTGCCAAAAATAACAGATTCTCATTTCAGCACTGTCAAATGGAAAATAATAATAAGATGGACCTTATAAATATACTTTAATATGAAGTGAACAATATATTTGAAAGAGCATTCCTACATGAAATGATGTGAAAATGAGTTCCAACAGATAACAAGATAGGCGCTTGATTTTCTAGAATATTTAGCAATGCATCCTACTTCCGCCAATGACAGAGGCTGATTGTTATCATTCGGTGGATAAACAGAGCTAAAAAATTACCTTTTGAGAATGTTTCTCAATCTTCCAGATGCAAGCATGTAGCGTCCCTCGAGCCCAGATGAAGAAAATTAAGATCTCGGGAGGCCAGTATGCATGCTCTGGAGATGATCCTTCTCCAAGCACCTTATCTTGTTTCTGTAAACATAAGGTTCCTCAATCAACACAGATGTGACAGCTCAGCTGTAGCAAACTTTAACCATGCTGCACATTAATTTGTTCTTACCAGATGGTCTATGAAGAGTAAGTCGAATTTAGATATGAAATGCACAGGGATGACAGTCGCATTCTACCTCTTCTTGATGCAATATGCCTCCAGGATATCAGACCACAGGAAGAGTTATTGGCTCTTGGATCCAGAAGCTAAATGTTCAAGGCCAAGAAGCATCAGTATGACTACCATCAGAAGATCCTCTTATGTTCTAAGCATCCAGTTCCAGGTCAAGTCTCTGGTGACATATTATGATATGGAATCAGCTCATTAACGTGACCAGCATTATAAACCACAACATAGACCCTCTAAAATTTTCCTCTAAAAGTCACTAATCAATAAATAAGTCAGAGTCACTAATGAATCAGACAAGTGTCTCCTTGTTGATACTGAATTATCCTCAAGTTGATACTGTCAAAGAGTCATCAGTTTGATTAGTCTTTAGGAAAATAATCTCAATAAAAAATAGCTTGCATCCCTTAAAATGTTTACTCTTTGTTCTTTTATTTATTTTTTTTTTAACAATTTTTTTTTAAAATCTGGTCAAAGCTTACATCAAGTGTGCAAAAATGCAACTCACTCAAGTTAAAAATGCATGAAAGTTTTTGATTAATTTTAAACCTTTTAAAAACTCACTGAAAAATTTAATCAGTTATAAGTAGAGGCATTCAATGAATTTCTTTCCCCAAGAGTCCTCTTTATTAGTCTCCCTGTTCAGAATCTGGAGTTCAGAACTGGTCTCAAACTCAAAATTGATTTCAGTTCAGAACTGGCTGCTGACTACCTAGAAATGTTCAG
The DNA here is from genome assembly GCA_001010745.2 of Gerris buenoi. NCBI lineage: Eukaryota > Metazoa > Arthropoda > Insecta > Hemiptera > Gerridae > Gerris > Gerris buenoi. The sequence goes on from KZ651246.1 coordinate 650,873, forward strand.
CACATAAAACGGAAAGCCTCTGAGGTTCCTAGCCTCTTCAGGAGTGGTGACCATGAATGTTAAGAGTAGGATTCTCCTCCTTTCATAGTGATCATTAAAGTTGATGTGGCATCAGATAATTCTGAAGAATAACATATTGACAAGAGCTGCAAAAACCATTTTCTGAGTGTTTCTAATTTTATTGGTATCCTTTTTCAACGGAAGAAAAGTAAAATAAATAATTTTCTACACCCCCACATTCGTAGGATAACAAAAAAATAATTTGAAAACTAGAAAGGATGAGGAAAAGCTGTGACACACGGGCAGATTTCGCACCATAGATTAGTTGAAATATTTTGGAATGGAAGTCTTAAAGGCTACTAAAAAAATTCTTCTACTGGAATCAGTAGGGAGAATATACTCTAATGACAAAGGACTTAAAATAAAGGATTTTAAAGTTAGAGAAGTTTATTAGTTAGGCAAAAATTTTATCAGCAGGGAGCCAGGGTGACTGAGCGTCTTAAGGCGCTCGCTCAGCTATCAATGCGTTGAGGCAACTTGAGGTCGTGGGTTCAATCCCGCACCATGATATTCTGAATTGCATCAATGAATCGCGGACGGTGCAGGGTGAGGGACACCCCCTATGGGGCACTCTTCCCCCACTCTTTGATGTGGTCCGATCTGTGTCATGATGATGTGATTTGTATCTGGTTCGAGGACGGAGCAGGGAGAGGGACACCCCTTATGGGGCACTCTTCCCCCACGCTTATACAGCTTACTAATGACCACACCATACTCGCTTCGGCGGTAAAAATGTACAAATGTATGATGTGTGACGTAGCTGGAACTCTCCACCACAGGGCGTAAAAAGGGCCTAAGTGATGGCTTAACTGAAAGGTTCGAACTTATTCTAGTAGGAAGTATTAGACTACTACTACTACTACTACTAGGTGAAAATTCCCCATGATAGACTTGACTAGTTCAAGAAAAGAAAGATAAAAATCTCTTACGATAAAAAACCAGATTAAACATATATATTGATATAAGAAAATCAAATATTAGTTTAACTAATAATTAAATATACTATTACAGTTCAAAGACATCTGAGGAAGTTATTTCTAAGCCCTTCAATGTTTAATAAAAAATAACAATGTAAGCTTATTTAAATTTATTACGATAAATTCCGTGATCATAATAATTATAAATTTTATTATTTTCATTTATAACATTAACAAGTTTTTTTTTAAAAAAATGACGATCAACTAAATTGATGAGTAGACTAATTTTATTAAATTAATAAATGATATTAAGTATATTGTTTGTATGAACATTATTTATTTTTTCTTAATTGTTTTTATTTTACACCAAATTTTTACTGAATTTATATTTTATTAATTCAATCAAGACAATTCTATGTTAGATAAATTTGTTATTTCATAAGTAAAAGATGTTGCTGTTGTGTCTGACAATGGAGAGGCTTAGGCTTCTAAAGGGGTATACAACTATATATTTTTAATATATGTAATAGATGACACTGGGCTAAGTGTGTTGTTCCATCAGTAGTATAAACCTAATAATTGACACACACAAATGGATGAACTCCACTTCATATAACCAGCAACCAATTTATAAGGCAATACTGGGTTAACACTGAGCGTACATTTCTCCTCAAGGGCCCCTTGAAGAATTCGGGAATTCATTAAGACTCGTCATAATGAACAACACCCTTAAATATGTTTAAATCATAAAAATCCTCCTCAACCCTAAAAGCTACCTCCAAAAAATCCTTAAATATCCAAGTTCCTTCATTTAAAATGTTCTACTTATCAAAGTAGCTGCACAAAACAATAGAAAATAATTTAAAATATGTTGTTGACAGTTTGTTTATAGCAATGAAACTATAAGAACTTACCATTTTTCCTGGACGTGCCCACGTATAAATGTAACCATCCTGGCAAGCGGCGACGAAACAATCCTCTCTGAAAGCGAGAGCTGTAAGCCTCTCGTGAGCAATTTTCTTACAAATGATTGGTTCGATGCAGGGACATTGGTCAAACCTCGGACAACTGTAAGTGCCTATAAGCTTCATAGGGTCGTCGGTGTGGTTGGCATCGTTGGCCCGAGGAGAGGATTTCTTGGTAGCCATGTTATCTTTTTTGAAGCAAGTAGAATTGCTGTCTTTTACGGGAGTAATAATACTAACGTCCGAGCCTGATATCGGATCTGATTTGAGAATATCTTCGGTTAAATCCCACAAACACAACTGTGTATCCTGACCGACAGATCCTAAGCGATACCTCATCGTAGGCTTTTCGGAATTTACACTACTCGAATTGTAATCTATTTGCGATGTGAACGGATCAAATGCTACGACGTTAATCCAACTTTGATGTCCCATTCCTCTAGCGACAACTCTTTTTTCTAAGAAACTCCAAATAGTGAGTAAATCGTCTTCACCCCCGACAACTATATACCTACTGTCCGGAGACCAACAAACGCATAAAAATCCTCCGAAATAGCTTCTGGCGGTACCCACTAATTCCATATTGGCGTATGAAAAAACTCTCAAATAACCGTTTTCGGTAACGACAGCCAAGTAATCGCCACAGGGAGAGAAGGCGAATTCGTTGATACTTGTCAACTGATTGATTCCTTCTCCGCCGATAGCCCACCTATAAAGAGGGTTCCGAGAAGTCTTAGTCTTGCAATTGTAAATGGTATACGAAGAGTCGTGCTTAAAAACTTGATATAAAGGAGGAGAGGTTCCACAAGGCAGTTCTTCGTTATACAAATATAAAAAACCACTACTGTGAGAAACTAAAAACTGATTGGTCGAACCGGGTACCCATTTAATACATGTTATTTTAGTTTTATCAATTAGTCTCTGAAACAAACAAAAATAATAATTCGCAAATTAGGCTTAAATATTTTAAATTAGTGTTAAATATTGGAAATAAAAAGAGGTTAAGGATTGAAACTTATTAGTCAGTTCCCTACGGAGTGGCATGATCGAGCCTGGTAGCCCTATCCCAGAGGAGTGCTGCTGGGACACCACTGTATTTCCATGTGACAATTTTACCAGGTTACTACATTAACAAAATGGTGAAGAGTAGTTCCCTTGAAAATAATCCTATTAATGTTGGATTTACATTCTCAGATGCTGTCTACATAGGTTTAGAAAAGATCTAGATTAGCTAAGCATTTGCATTAAAAGATTTACTATTAATTCAACAGCCTGTCCAGCATTAGCTGGGGTGGCAGCATTATCTATGGCACTCGACGGCAGTGCCTCATACCTTACCCAGTTCTCAATTTTCTTCTTTTAAGAAACGGAGCTCTGACTATAGTATACATGGCTGTAAAATGAAGTAAGAAGACTATACTAGAATTCAGTCTCAACTAGGAATGTAACTGTTAAATTAAAGCTACAATTATAATAAATTCTTACTTCTTCATTAAATAGTTTGCTCATCTCTTTCTTAATCGGGTCGATGAGTTGTATCTGTCCGGTGGAGAAGCCGATGAGCAATGAAACCGAGTCGGATGTAGCAGTTGTCGAATTGAAGTCATGACATGTTGGACTGGTTCCTTTGTACATTTTCTTGTCTATTGGTTTTGCTAAGTCTCCAGCCTGAATCAGAAAACAAATAAACGTGCTAAAAGTTGGATCGGCAAACAGACTACAATTACTTACCAAAAATGTATTATTGTTAAATTATTTCAACAAAGTAAAATGGTTCTTAATAGAATATGTTTCAATGTTGAATAAATCCTTGTAAAATAGCATACGGTGTGGCTAAACATACCTTATACATTACACTGAGTTTAAAGCAAATAAACAAGTTCCTACTTTAGTTTTTGCTCCTTGTCCGGCAAGCAGATTTGTACAACCATAAAAACTCAGGATTGATTGATATAATCTAGTAACTGAATCATTAATTTGACAGAACAAAAATTATATTGCAGCATGAAAGGAACCAAAAAATTTAAAATTTTGTAATTTATACTATGTACTTTAACTTATTATAAACATGTTGGTTTTCCGGTGAAATCCGTGTAATAAGTCTTATTACATCACCCGCCCGACAGAGGAATACTGACGAAGGCAGCACCTGCCTGATTGCATCATCCTGACAAAGGATTACTCCTAGTAAAGGAACCCCTGGGAAATCCAGGTACAATCCACGGTCTAGAAGACCTGTATAAATACGCCGATCTTCTCTTCAGTTGTCAGGATATCTTGTGTTTGCTTCAAGTCAACATCACGATGCACCACAACCCTGAAGATGCTTCCAGTAAGCGAAACGTCACACTTCAAACCCATTGTGGCGCGGATTTCACTGGAAAACTAAGCTGTTTATAATGAGTCTACCAGCGGAAGCCTACACACCAAGTTACCTTAACTTAGTTTACTTTACATTAAATTAATCCAAGTTTACATTGCTAGAAGTACGTCAACACCACAACAAAGAAATAACCTTCTAAAGCCAAAAAGGCAAAATACCAGATAGCAAATTTACCAGATGGCAATTTAAGGCACTGCAGTTAGATCCAAAACTAATGAAATCACCTAGGATCAGGTCAAATTCAAGGTTGCATTCAAATTTAATATGCTACTATCACCAATATACTTATGGCCATAAGGGAGTTCAGAGGGGGCATAATGAAAAAGGCTTAAAGCATCAGGGAAAAGAAATCATGAAAATGGTTTCTTTTAAACTCGCGTAGTACAGTTAAATTTTACAGAGAGTACCTACTACAATCTTCTGATTCTTGCGAGAATACATACAAAGAAATATCACAGATATATTCAGGATTTTGAGGGGTTTAATTTTGACATTTAGATAAAGTTAATGTATAAAAAATAAATAAGAAAACCAAGTACGGACCATTTAATACCCAAAACATAAAATCCTGACACTCCCCTACAAATATAATTTTGATTGAAGTCAGTTATACATTGCCCAACCTATAAAGAGTGTTTTGAGTAGGTAACGCTCAAATATTCAATATGGAAGAAATGATGTCCCCTATTCATAACAGTAAATTAAGCAAAGGGGTATTATAATTTTTATACACAAAGAACAAGGATGCTCCTTAATCATAACAGTGATAAAAACCCTTGACCCTTTGACTGTGGCATAGAAGAGAGACAGAAGTATTTTAAAACAAGAAGGTTATGGTTCATGTTATTACTTAATCAATAGTGGAATTGTTGAATTTCAGAGAAAAACTTGGCTCGTGCAGGTATCGAACCCTAAATAAATCTAGAAAACCACGCCAAACTTGGAAAACAACTTCTACCAATCTCAGACGATGATATTAGAGCAGCCATCCTATACTGCCGTGCTAAGCCAAAAAACCGTATCTACCGTTTTTTTGGACAAAAAAGTTTTGAGATAATCGACTTTAAAGTTTTCAAAGTTTAAAGGCTTATAACTCCCTTATTATTCGTCCAATTTTTTATTATTTTATATCAATGAATTAAGAATTTTATTCTCTTTAGAGCCACATTTGTTTTACCTAAGTTAAATAAATACATTTTTGAGGGGATCAAATTTATGAAAACACCTGTAGATAAGGTGTTTTTCTATCTGAATATAACAGGTTTAACGTAACTGTGGTGTAAGTTGACTGTGATTTCAGAAGCGAAATTACCGTATCTATCGTCAGATACGGTCTTTTTCCTTCTGATTTGTCACTTAAGGCAATTCTGCTTAGTAAATTGTCCTTAAGCACAAAAACCTTAACTAAAAATCTCTAATTTCTCGTATTTAGGATGGAGATACGGCTTCGGGACCATCAAAAACGGCAAAAATGACCCCCCTCATTTTCCTCCCTCATTTCGACAAAAATGACAGATACGGTTTTTTGGCTTAGCACGGCAGTATAGAACTAGAGATATCTTGAGTGGAGATCAGTAGCGAAGAAATGGAATGATTGGAGGCAAATCATGAGACAAGCCAAAGCCCACAATCGGCTGTAGAGCTACGCTTAGTAAGTAAGTAAGTTATTTGTGTAATTTTCAATAAATTACGGCACTAATTTGTAAATGAGGTGCCATGGGCCATGGGGCTAACATTTAACTGGTTACCCACTCTATATTTGCTTACAGAACCATTTTTCTTTTGGGTTTTAGTCCCGATCAACTGTCAGGGTTATTACAGGACAGGGTTAACCGTGCACTTGACTCATTTATTCGATGAGATCATCAGTGTGAAACACGTCTCACCTCTCTGGGATACAGAACCATGGTAAAGTCAGATTGTACGTGCCCCACTTTGAGGTTAGGTGATAAAATCCCGTATATTAAATTAAAAACCTTAATTTTGTGTACCCTTGAATTTTCAATAGCCGCTCCACACCGCTTCGCAGTGCTCCGCTCATTTTCTGAAGAAAAACAACCCTCCTGTATATAAACCAGGTAGAGATAAAACTCGAAAAATTGCTGGGGCACGTACAATCCGACTTGCCCAGAACCATTTATAAGGAATTCGAAATAATTATTAAGTCAAAGGGATATTTAGTCATAAGAACTTTAGGACAAAGTAACACCACTCTTCCATATGTAAAGGTGATATTATACCTTATAACTTGTAAAAGAACTATTACTATTAGTGGGTGTACATTCTAGGTATCATTAACAAACTAGCTGACAACGTTATCACAATTGATAACTGGCAGCAACTAATGATTCGTAAAACTTGATCTACCTACTACAATGGAAGATGATGGATAAAACACTATTTGCAAGTTAACTGGATTCATATGGGCATTGTAGTGATAAGATAAAGGACCTGTTAACATCTGGCAGACCTACCTGTACCTGATAACGATTATGGCAAACCAAGATGTTTCGTGTAATAACATGTGTAAGCGATGTACTCACTTTTTTGGCTCCTTTGAAGACGAAAACGTATAGTTCTCGGCCGATGTTGAAACATATCCTGTCTCCGGTGCCGTCCTGTACGGGGAGCGTCACGAAGGACAGTCTCACCGAAGTGGACCCCTGAGTGCTGGTGTAGCCGACTCTGTTGGGTCTGGAATACTCCGACAGTGTCATCAGACGGTAGATACCTTCCCTGGTCATGAACTGGGTCTTTAGCTCTTCTTTGCCGCCGCCTTCCACGTTGAGAGCCATCTTTCCTGCTTATCCAACCACATCATTTAGCAGCCGAAACCGAAAGGACTCGCGGAGCCATTCGGGATGGGAAAAGGCCGGTACATGGTATACCGGAGACGACGGGATCGGACACCCTGCTCAGAGCCTCCTCCGACCGGACAGTCTTACGTCTAGCCGGTTCCGCCAAGCCAGGATAACGGCCGACCCCGTCAACCTCACCATTTTTAACTGGTCCGACTAGAAAAATGATAGGTTGTCTCGTTTTTACTATCTAACTCAAATACAGATTTTATTATTTCAAATTAAAAACAGGACGCAGACGAGACGGACCAATGTGTATTTAAGCCGGACGGTACTGCGAATTGTTTTATTGGACAATAACTTCTCTTTCTTCTTCCTCTTCCTATTCTTCGAAATATCGATCGATTTAAGCGATGGAAAGCCGGGGGTCCGCCTCTGTCGCTCCGAAAATGAGAACTAATAATATTAATCGTTTATTATGTAATTCCTTTTAAAAAAATCATAGAACTTATTTTCTTCAATATTTTTATTTAATACACGAATACCAACCAATATTTTACAGATTGCAAAAGTAACTAGAATTTTCCTAAAAAAAAGAAAGGGGGCCAGGGGTACCGCTGCCAACACGGTTTTTTCGGCTAAAGTGAATTGGAATTGTACGGTGCCATCGAATTTTGTACTTAAATTTGGACCTCTACCTGGTATATATATGCAGCAGGGTTGTTTTTATTCTGAAAATGAGCGGAGTACCACTTCCCGGTGTGGAGTGGCCGTTAAAAACTCTAAGGGCAAAAAATTATATTTGTACTTCGATTCTGTAAACAACACCGCACAATTCACTTTTACCTGGTTGTCATTTATCAACTTACTTCTCCATTAAACCTATCGTAAAAGTAACGTCTTTTCTTAGAGGTTGCTCTAAATAAATATATATAAATACATATAGGTAGGTACGTATTTTTAAAGGCAAGCATTTCTTGAGTCAGTTGATCCACAGAAGGAGGAACTTTGATCTTTTAGTCCAGACCGTTCTGAATATTTTTTCACTATCTTTTAAACAACTAATAATCTACGATAGTTGCAGTGGCGGCGATAAGGCCCCGCAGACCCCGCGGCGCGGGGCGCCCCTGGATGGGAGATAGAGGGGCCCCCAATAAATGAGTTAGGATACCTCTAGCACGGTAGTAGTGGGGGGAGCGGTAGAACAGGGG
>KZ651246.1:685753-698376 GCA_001010745.2 Gerris buenoi
GTTAGATGCGGGTCCGGGCCCGCGCCCGCACCGTGTGAAAAGAAACTGCGGGCCCGCGCCCGCGTGTTAGATGCGGGTCCGGGCCCGCGCCCGCACCGTGTGAAAAGAAACTGCGGGCCCGCGCCCACGTGTTAGATGCGGGTCCGGGCCCGCGTCCGCACCGTGTGAAAGAGGCCTCATTGCATAGCTTTCATCCAATAGTTTGTTAAGTTATAGATATGAAATTTAAAGTAGTGGAATGTTGTTTTCAGACCCCGCAAACCCCATATCTTCATGTATCACCGAATCTGAGCTGTAAGTGTTTAAAAAAGTGCGGGTTGTTTTGGCACATCTTGTATATATTTGTGTAAGCCTTTTGGCAGGCCTAGGTCCTGCATGGCTGTTGGGCCGCAGAGGTAGTTTCTGTTCTCGTGCGGTAGCTAAAATGTACTAGATTTATATCACCTTTTGGGAAAACTAAATATATGAAGAGTATTCTTTCGAGGTTTATCCAATCCCTTAAACAAGAATACTACATACATTTTCTACTGCTTTTGAAATTAAACAGTTAGTAATTGACCTTATAATCGACCAATAAAGTCTTTTAATAAATGATGTGACGTTAATTTTAAAAAAAAATCAAGGTGAATCATAAACGTTTATTTTATTTAAAAAAAAAACCTAAAAGATTAAGATTACAACCGTCGAAGCCTTATAATCTGATTTGTACGTAGGTAAAAACAAACAATTGTTTGCCTCCAGACAGGATATATAATATCTAAGGCCCTCTGCACACGGAGCAACTCAAAACAAACTGATTACAAACTCAAATCACCAACCAGTTGACTATGAGTTTACACCTGTGTAATTGAATGGGACACCGCACGCGGAGCAACTCATTACAAACTGGGTTTCCTTTCTAGTTAACAGAAAGCAAACCCAGTTTGTAATGAGTTGCTCCGTGTGCGGTGTCCCATTCAATTACACAGGTTGAAACTCATAGTCAACTCAAAAATGACTGGAGTTTCCAGTTGAGTTTGTTTTGAGTTGCTCCGTGTGCGGAGGGCCTTATCATGTATCATTTGTGCAAACACTTTAATATACAGCATAAACTTATTGTTATGTTCATGTGCAAACTACCGGCGGCGACTCGAAAACATGTATTATAGGTCACGTAGACAAAACCTGAGCCTTTAATGTAAACCCTAATAAGGTAATCGTCAGGATGCATAAGGTATTAAATGCATTACACCACACGTGATTATTACACCATTAACATATTAAACTCGTATTATTCTTCGTATCCCGATAAGAAGTTTTTTGTTTGTACTCGATAAATTAACCTTAGTTCAACGTTTTGAGCCCGTTTTATTATTTGAAGTGGTTAAATAAATTAAAATGTTCTTAACATAGCCTGTAGCAACAGAGCAGAGGTGGTTAACTTCGTCCTATTCATGATTTCTAAGAGTTTCTTATGATTATAAATGGTCCGTTGATAAGTCATGCATTCTGATTACATATCTTAGGAAATTCGACTGCTATAACCCCAGTTAAATATCACTAAAAATATCAAAGCTAACAATATATTTTTTTCGCTTAAATATCTTAAATTCAAAGGCTCAAAGTGTTACGATTACCAGTGTCTCATTAGTCAGGCGTACTTATGAATCTTTAATTTTATTAATGAAACTCTCCGGATGCTGTAGTTAATAGACTCGATGTTTTAACAAGAATTTTAACAGCGTATCAAGGATTTTTAAATTTGCACCATAAATTTCCTGTTATTAGTACACCCAGATTTTTTCTAGCTTTCGATCTCAGCGTTCCCGTGGATTCGGGATTATATTTTTGTTCATCAATTCCTACATGCTATATCGTGTTGTACGTCTAACTCATAATCGCTGCTGATTTAACATTCAATTGCAATCATTAGTATAATTAATATTAAATATAATATATATTATATATAAGTGAAATAAAATAAGACACAATTTTCACTGTCCTCCCAATATTAGCAGGCTGAAAAAACACAACTTTGAAAAACGCGAGTTTACTTGGTAACAAAATAAGTCGAGACAACCTTGTCGTAATGCACTTCAAAATTACTCACAGAATACAAAATTACGCTACATCATCTTCGGCAAACAACAATTCAATAAAAAATGTTTACGCCACAGACTCTAAATAATAAATAAAGAGTTGTTGACTATCGTGAATCAGAACAAACAAACATAAATTAGCATACAGTCCATCTAACGGGGCAGTTTTTACATGATACAAGCCACTGTTTACACCGATCTTCGTGCATATCGAATGTTTCTTAAGCTTCTAGACCAACTAATCGTACGCATAGTGCTAACAATGGAAATAGTTCTACAACGACCCTATTTATGTTTAAGTTGCGCCTACCACCCGTATATATGATGACTTATAATTTGCCTTTGCCGTAAAATGGAACTTATGCTGATGATCAACGTTATATATGACGTACATACAACGGTTTCTGCAATTAAAACAAGTTATTGTATTTAAGAGAAGTTCCGATCGATATCTTTCTGCATATCTTTTTGATTAGTGAATCCGTCCACTTATAAGACATTGGTTTTGACTTTACACGATTCATACGTTGTTACGTTATGAATTACCTGTATGGCTGGTCGATAGTCTGCAATAGTTATTATTTAATAATGGTTTTACTATCTCCAAATATGTAGATCTCTTTAATTTTCCGTTCGTTACTTCCATCATTCAGTTTCGAGGCCTATCGTCTTGTGCCAAAAACCTGTGTTAATCTTGTACCGAAGAATTTTCTGCTTTACGTTATTTCGGTAAGTTTGTCTATGCAGCGTTTTAATTCTCTATTGCTATTAAAACTTCGTTTCTAACTACATAATGGGTTTTGTTTCCTTCGAGTCTGAACACAAATTGAGTCTGAGAATTACGATTTACTGACATTAGATAATGTTTCTTGAAACCAATTTAACAGCGAAAACGTTATTATGACCAAATAGCAAGAACAAAATAAACCCCAATCAACCTCTCTCTGTTAATAGCAAACCAGATTCGTTTTTGGCCGGGTGCAAAGGCAAAATTTGAATCTATTAGAAAGCTTAGAATAGACCAAACCAATCAATTTTTCGATCATTGCAAAAAAACTTGCATAGACAATAACATAAACTGACAAACAAAACTGACAACAATATTAAACTGACAAACTACAAAAGTTAAGCTTATAGAAGACTGCTAAAGCAAAGAAAAGGCTCTCAGATTAGAAACCTACCTCAGGAAGATTAATTCTAGCCGGATTAAACACCAAAGAAAGATGTACAGAAAAAAATTAGAAGCAATATTTGTACTTCTTAAAACAGTCTTAAAATAACATTAAGAAACAATATATAAAGCTTATAAAAGACTATTTAAATGCTATAGCCGGTAATATTAGATAATTCTGGACTAGAAATACTTATAGGAAATAATGGAACTAGAGTTATATACAATGACGGCTCATTACATTACAAAAGGAACTGGGCTAAAGTTGCGACCTTATCTAAATACAGTTCTGCAGCTAGAAAGAGGCACAACACCATAACAGTAATAGAAAAAACAGTATAACACGGATAAGCTGCGAGAGAAGAAACCAGGAATAGAGTTTAGCAGGTCAGTAGTAGCAGTAGTAAGGGCGGGGAGGCCTAGCCTGGCAAACAGACCATCTTCGGATCCTTTTACCAACCCCAGACGTTCCCACACCCCTCGAACCACCTCCATCTCATCCTGAAACCTCCTGGTTTGGGTTATGAAAGAGAGGATATCTTGCCACTTCAGTGATTCAAGTTCCTCTACCCCAATTCCCCCTTTTCCTAAGGTATGGAAGCACAACCTCCCATAACCTTCACACACTCCCAGAAAATGCTAAAGTAGGGACCCCATCTAAATACAGTTCTGCAGCTAGAAAGAGGCACAACACCATAACAGTAATAGAAAAAACAGTATAACACGGATAAGCTGCGAGATAAGAAAACAGGACAAGAGTATAGCAGATCAAGTTAAGAAATAGTTTAGAAGCTTTAGAAAAAATTAAGATGGAGCACTAGAGAAACGGACGAAGATAAAAGAAGTAACAGAGGAAACTAGGAAAGCCCTGCAAGGATGAAATTGTAGCCAAAAAACATTAATTTCTGATAAAACATGGCAAACAATGGAGGCGAGAAAAAAGCTAAAACAGGAAACCGAAAGTAAACGAAAAGAAATCAATCTATTGAAATTAAAGAGGTACAGTCGACCACCTTACAAAATGCAGAGAAGTAAAAAGGATTTTTAGATGAGATAAATCACTATACCGCTGAAAGCAACACGTACCATTGGTGCTAGAGATTTTTTTAAAAACCACTAAAAACAGACTACCGAAAAGTACAAGCATCCTGGCAAAAGAAGTAATTAAAAAGATGCTAAATGTTTTTAAAAGAATTACTTCAAAGCAATCAAGTACGCAATAAGTCAAGAAGTCAAAGAGCAATTAGTAAGTCGAGACGCTTTAAGGAAAGTCCCCAACTTTAACACAGCAACACAGTCTGAATTAAAAAATGCTTGCATACGACTCTGCAAGTCAGTGAGACATTTTATGTAACTTTGCAATTGTAATGAGTAAATTATAATGCAATTATAATGACTTTACAATTATAATGAGGAAGCCAAGGGAGAATAAAGAACGAGGGAGAAAAAACATAGTGTGACAGAGACAGAGATAAGGAAGGCTTTGAGACGTGCTCAACTCGGAGATCAAAACTAGCGCTGGGCTATAGGGCTGGAGTGGGGGAGACCCGAAAGTAGCCGAACTACATGTCACGTCGTCGGTTACCTTCGAGTTCGTTTTTTTCCTTTAGCCTAGTGCAACGTCTAGTCCAACTAGGACTACCTCCTGCGAGTACCTACTGCCCTGGTACCAGTGGAACTCTTTTTGGCTCTGCGAAGCGCGGTAGGGGAGGCCCCTACAGCTGGAGACTGGATTGCAGACCTCCTATAGCTTTCTAACTCTCTGTTACACTTTTCTGAGTTTTTAAGTAACATAACGCTTTTTGAGTTATGTTCCATAGTCTAAACATGAAATGTTAAAAGAATAACTGTTAAGAATCCCAACAGTGAAAAGGATCCTGGAGGAATATTGGACCTGACGCTCTCAAAGCGAAGATTCTGAGTGGAGAAGAAAGTAATGATCCAAGTACTTAAAAAGTGATACAGGTGAGCTAGTACTACATCTCTATTAACAGGTATAATACACCTACACACGTTCAAAACCTCTAGTAGATAACATACATCATTAGGGTCGGGATATCGAAAGAAAATATCGAAATTTTCGATATATCCACATCGAGTGGAAACATCGATATTAGTGAAAATATCGAAAGCGATATCGATATTTCACTAATAGAAAAGAGAAAAAAGGTCGCCGACTTCCGATTTTTGATATTTTAGAAAAATATCAATGTTGCCGATAAGTCGAAAGTTCAATATCGATATGAAATCGATGTCCCAACCCTAATAATTAGGGATATCTCTAACAGAATGAATTAGGAAACAACGACACTAAACAATTAACAATACCTTTACAAACTAAGGAAATATTTACATAAATTATTGTTGGAGATGATTTATATCATTCACGTAAGTTACAGTTTTAACACTGGGTAGAGGGGATATGAGGACAATCGAGTAATTTTAGTAACACTTAATTTAGAACCTAAAAACTCAATAAATAGAAGTAAATCAATTGTATTTGAAGTAAAAATAAACTAAATTAAACTTTTTTTATCTTAGAGAAAATATGTAAAATGTGCTAAAAAATGTTCATGCATAAGTACTAATTTGTATTGTTTTTCCTCGGCCCCCATTAAACGAATAAACATATTTAAAACAAACCTATTAAATTTATTAAAATTACTTGCAAAAATTATAAATTTGTTTAATGCTATTGTTAAGTTAATAATTATCAAAGCAAATTCATTCACGCATCTAGTTATAAAGCTTTCTATCATTTAAAAAATGACATTTTATAAAAAATAAACAAAATTGTGTCTTTAATTTGATTACTAAAAGAAATAGTTTAGCTAATTTGTTTGACTAAATTTAGTAAATGCTGTTTAAAAAACAATGTCAATAAATATTACAATTATAAGATTTACTCACAATACAATACTTGTATTAATTATGATCATCATCCTAATAAATCTGCCTAAGTACGTATTACCTAAAAATTAATTTCCTTGCAAATATACAGGAAATTTAGGCGGGCATAATAATAGGATAAATATATTTATGGAAATTAAATTTTTTAAATTCCATTCTGAACTTTAATCTAAATAAATAATTTAAAAAGCTTATCGCAATACAAAAAATATAAGTATACAAATATTTTATCCTGCGAAAGTTTAATTAGAACCTATAAGAAACAATAAACTATTATTAGAATTGCTGAAAGCCTGAAATATTTTGATGCACCAACTAAATGAGTACAAAATTACAAGAAAAAACGAATAAGTAAGATACAACATGACATTTCTGTAAAACGATCTTTAATTAACTTTCATCAAAGATCATACATATAAATCTATGTAATTCGCTGAAGAAATTCTATGTATCAAGACGACTGAATAAAATAATTTTCCTTATAAGATATGTATCACAACATGAAACTTTTAATAATGTTGAATATTGGCTTGGTAAGGTGTTATATGGAGTTCAATTACATTAATTCACTACGTAATAATTACAGTAAATAAATTTTGATTTTTCATTACAATTTCCAAATTAAATGAATACAACATTACAAAGCTTCAAGATGGCATCAATTTTTTTTTAAATAATCGTCTTTAAAATTTGCATTAAGTGTTCTTAATTTTATCAATACACATAATAATTATACATAAAAATGTTTTTGTTTTTTTTAATTCTGTAATTAATATTTATACGCTTTAGTCGAGACAAAAGTGTTCTCCACGCTTAGTAACATTTTACTATTTTAATTGATTTAATCTTTTTTTTTCTTTCTTTCTTTATTGAATAACACTAAATACTTTTATATATAAAAGTTTTACAGATTTAAGTTTTTTTGACCATGAGTTACAAAATAGTCCAGTGACTATAACTTTCGGCTGGGATAATTATGTAGGATTACATATATTTATTAAAATGTAAATAGATAAAAAGTAAACTAATAGAGTTATGAATGAAATAGTAAGAAAACTGAAATGTTAATTAAAGATATAATAGTAATAAAATTATGTAAAAAAGTAAATCTCTGGTCCACTGACTCTTCAGGCGACGAGGTGGGCTATCTGGAATGATTTGGGATGCTAGGAGTTCTACTAGAGGATTGGGTGATTGAATAGAGATTCATAGAATGTGTGCTATCAGGATATACAAAGGTTTCGGACAAAAAGGAACATTGAGATCAATTTTGAAAGTAAGATTGGAAAGGATAACGTAAAAGGGGGCATCTTTATTTTTCCTTGGGATGTTAGATTGCACAGTTTAGATGCCACGGATGTTGGAAAGCTTGGTGCAACCCCACACTTCTAGGCCGTAGGTCCAAGCTGGTATTAAAATTACATTATAAATACGAAGTTTATTATTCAAAGCGAGATTGGTCTTGAAATGCCCGAATATTTATTTTTTGTACGATGTTGCCAGGTGAGTCGTCTTTGAAGGTTAAGACATCGATGGATTGAGGAGTGAGCACTTGCAAGAATGACTGGAGGATAGGTGCTATGTCGAAGAGTAAAAGTGACATGTACGCTTTTCTGTACTATCGGATCATCCACTTTCTTAACCAAAGTTCGAGATTAGAGAGTGACTTTGGTTGTTACTAGACACAATTTATGGGTCTTGGATTTGGTTGTTACTGGACACAATTTATGGATCTTGAATTTGGCTGTTACTAGTCACAATATATGGGTCTTGGAGGACAGATAACATGCCTTGTCATCTATAAAGGTGGCAAGGATGGAGGAAGGGTGTTGAAGGATGTCATGTGTGTAGAAAGAATATAGGAGAGGTCCATGGATACTGCCCTGAGGTACTCCGGCCTTCAGGGCAGATGATTGGAAAAGAAGTTTCAAGACTTGCAGAAAAATATCGATCGGGAAGGAAGTATTTAAGGATAAAGAATATGTGCATGCCAAAACCTGTCAAAAGCTTGCACCTCGTCCAGGAAGACAGCTGAGAGGTACCTTTTATTCTCAAAGGTAGATGCTATGACATCAACAATACGATGATATTGTTGAACGGTTGAATGATGAGTACTAAAACCAAACTGGTAGTCAGATAGGAACGGTTTAAGGATAGGAATAAGTCTACGAAGAAGGAGCTTTTCTAGAAGTTTTTCCATGACTGGGAGAAGGCTTATAGGGCGATAGGATGGGGGAAGATAATGAGGTGATTTAGAAGGTTTAGAAATCATAACAACGCTCGCAAATTTTCATTGGATGGAGAAGCGAGTCTTTTTAAGGACAGAGTTTTGAGTTCTGATTTGATGGACAATAAATTGAAGATTTCGTATAATTAAATGGTAAAGTATTCAATAAGAAGGATGTACACTGAATTGATTATTTATGCGCACTAATAAAATGAAAATATATAATACGTGTAACGTTAAATTTGTGTTAACATATTTTTGTACTGTACCTTTAAGTCAAGTGTAAAAACTAATGACGAGCTAAAATTAGTCAAGGAAAGCCTAAGCATTTTATAAAACATAAAACAACTAATACTCATTTTAAGTTAGTAAAACCAGCCTCATTTTTTGATATGTATAAGGTATGCTGCTTGTGAACTATATAATAAACCAGAAGTTATGATATTATTCCTGTAGACAACAAGAAATTTTCAGTAATTCAATTGTTATTGCATCTTCATTAGCCCATATACATTATAGATGTATGATGATCGTTTACAATGACCTGTTCGACACAAGACAAGCTTTTCATTGACAGTAAATCGTGATAATAATTCAATTATCACAGACTTTTTTAATCAGATATTTCTTTATTTAACTCATTGAAATCGATACGGTTTATTTAAAATAAAAATAAGAAATCGGTCCGAGACAACTCAGACCAGCTTTAATTATTTCAGTGAATTGTCATTACTTTGTTCGGTGTTTTTAAAGATTTCTGAACCTTTTTCAAGAAGTAATTTGTTTCCAAATCTGGACCCCCCAAAATTGAAGTTAAAATAATTTCTCGTTTTCGCCAAGGGTATGGGTTTTCTGAACCTGTACGCCAAATTTCATCAAAATTGGTCCAGTAGGCTCAATACGTCTGCACCGATGATAAACAGACATTTTTTTAAAAACCTCATATTTTGGACAAAAAAATTGAAATTTGGGACGGATGTTTCCTTTACATCATTAAATCAATGAATATATTTTTTTTAAACCGAGGTCTACTGTTCATAGAACTACTAGTATATTCAAATTACATTTGAGATTACATAAAAATATATAAATAAAAATAAATTAAAGGTAGCTTTTAATGCTATACAATAAAAAATAATAAACAAAGATAAATCCCATCAATACATAATTCAACTGAGAATTTTTATCTCGCGTCGGATTTATTAAAATACGGTCGGCTTCTTGATATAAAAATAATAGATGTGAAAACGCATGCGTTTTTTGAACGTTATGTTAGAGAAGGAGCCGTATGAGTGGCGGTTTGTAAATACTTATACAATATATTATAGTAATCTATTTCCCTCAGCTACTTCTATTCATTCTTAAAATTAGCATATCTTCTTCACACTTTCCTATTTTATCTCTAAAAATATCTTCACATTCATGTAATAAATTCAGCATTCGTTACGTTTTTAATATAAAATAATTTATAAAAAAAATTGTATAATAATAATTGCGAAATTAATTTATAAAAAAAATTAAACAACTATGTTACATAATATTTAAAATTACACCAACATTTTTTTTTTTTTAGAAAGCCTTGTTTATTTCTAATCGAATAAGTTTATTTAACACCGAATAAGAGAGATAGAAATTAAAAAATAGCTTTCTTTAATTAAGTATAATTATAAATTTCAAATAAAATGTGGAAAGAGGCTATTTTTTTCTGAGTAAAAGACTATGTTTTTTTGGTTTCATGCTTGACTTAATATTATTTTCAATTCAAACGATATGCGGTGATAAAAAAACTAATATATAAAGATTTTCATCAAATTTAATAGAATCAAATAAAATAAAAATAATAAAGCATTCCATATTCGTTAATTAAAAAAAGAACCCAGATTCAAATTACTAACTTTATGAACGTGCTCTCGTCTAAATGGTTTTTTTTATTGTTTTAATATATAAACAGTTAAATGGTTAATTACAGTTAGTAAACTATTAAACAAAACTATCAAGTATTAAGATTTAATAATTGTCAATAAAAACGAGCATTTTAAATTAAAAATTAATTCCTTAAATGACCATCAAATCAATATACAGAGATAAAGTGGTGACCGTTGTATAACATTATAAATATATAGTATTTTGTAAGAGTTATCTGTGTATAATGGTTTAATGTGCCCTTTAAAAATGCATGATTTTGCCTAATCGAGCGATTTTTAATGTCAAATTGAGTTGCGAATAAAAAAGAAGCCTATCCTTGATGTTTTATTTAAAAAAAGAAATAGAAGTAAATATAAGCAAAATTATGGCTATGTGTGAATGAATGCGTGCTTTGATTCAGATGCTAGCACTAAGCGATAATAACCTAACGTGCAACCCACTTTCTTTTTAATTTCCTTCTTTTCTAACTATCAACAAATATATATTTTTTTTATAAATATATCGAAACAAAATGAAATATATAATAAATAAATTTTATAGAAATATAACAAGAATGGACGTCATTTTTTAATATGAAATTAAAATTAACATAGGCTTGATTAGTTTATACGAAATTTAATTAAAATTTGAGTTTCCATTGAAATTAAATTTTATGTAGTAAAATAATCGAAATACGTAATATTTTGTTTGTTTATTTGTTTATTGACATTTTCATGTCTTGGCTATGGGACATAAAATCGAAAAGCGTTACACGAGTAACAGGGAGTTAGGAAGATATAGGAGGTGTTCAATCGTGTCTGTCCGCACTCGGTATATTATTAGAATGTTTTGCAGAAGGACTTTGATAAAAATCTTAGTGATATATTACGCGAGAAAAAATTACTAATAATATAGTTTGAAACCTTCTATATTTTTGCTTAGGAGAGATAAATTTATACATTCCACCATAAAAATCTATCCAGCTTGCTCATTAATGCCGCTTCCGCTTGTATTACTTTAAAAATGGGAATACTTTGATCAAGTCTATATTTGATTTAAAATAATATTTAAACACAAAACAAACATTTAATTTATGAATGTTGTTTTCAAAGATATCCTTTAAACGAAAGTGAATTTAAACGAGAACAATGATACCACATTCTTTATGAGATGGTTCGAGTTACGCCGGTCTTAAGACCTCTGCCACAGGCTTCCTCTTCCACTCCTTCGTAAAGGCCCCTATACACTGTCAAAATGTTTGTGCAAACATGATATTTGCGCAAACATTTTGACCGTGTATGGGGCTGTTTGATATTTGCGCAAACATGATTTTGAACTAAATTTCCCCATTTTTTTGCGCAAACATCTTGCGCAAAAGGTCTTAAGGGTTGAAGTACGGATATTATAAGTTGCTTAACATGGACCGACTATTACTATGTATTAATATTCACACCAAGTATTGGATAAGGAATTTAATCTGTTTAATGCCATTATAGTTACATTGCTCATTCAATCTATGATATTCTCTTTCAGATTCTTTATCCTATTTATTTATTAATAAATATGGGTGATTTTATTGACATGATTTTTATTTTATTTGAATAAAAAAAGTTATATTTCCTATCCAAAGGGTAGGCCAAATAGTTAGTGCCGTAAATAATCTCGAAATTACAGGGCTGGCATTTTGGAAGTGTAATTTCATGAAGGTAAAGTTAGGGCAAGTACAAATGCATGGAAATTGCATTATTAATTGCGCATTAGTATTTTTACCCGGTAGTATTAAAACGAGTATGTTTTATTTATTATGGGTTTGTATTAGAAGTCGCATGTTATTACTACTCGAATAGTAGGAGATCCGAGGTTCAGCAGAGCACATATTTAATAAATTAGTTTATTAATTCATTATAGATTCAATTATGTTGAATATTATTTAATCAAAACAAATGATTACATATTTCGATTATTATTATTTTAGTACAAAAAAGCGTAATATGAGGCAGAAACTGAAAAAATATATTAATTTTTTAAAATACATTTTCTTTTGTTGCTTTCATTTTCATTTTAATTTAAATTAACGGGAATAAATAAAGGGTTTGATCTATATATGTATAAATATACACACAAACAAAACTAATCTCAGGTTTCGGTCACAAACACAACATTTTTACTATTTTATAATCTTTAACTTAAATCTACCTCAGGGTTCTGAGGAAATTTTTGAGTAAAAACCGAGACGTCAGGATTGTAAAAGAGTAAAATTGTGTGGCTGAAACGTGAGATTAGTTTATCTTTGTTTATATTTACGGTCGAAAATAAATAAATATATATATAT